>VZTX01022504.1:887304-990632 GCA_013400915.1 Pardalotus punctatus | reverse complement strand
ACCAGTAAAGCTCAGTGTACCAGAGCTTAATCTCTTAGGTTATCTGAGCAAGTGTCTTATTTTGACACTGATTTCCATCATATTTATCATTCAAATTTAAAACATTGTCTGTATCTCTTATATTTATTATTGTAATATTATTCAGCTTTACAGGCCTCTCCAAATTGTCAATCCAAGCAATCATACAAAAATCAATAAAACCATACAATAATCAATGAAAATATGCAATATAGTTTAACTGAAAAAAAGAAGGAATTTGATTAAGAAGTTTAATTTTGATTGATTGGTTATGAGTGGCAAGTTGCTTCCATATGGTAATAAAACCAAACATGTGGATGTATTATAAACTACAATCCATGGAATTGCGACTGAAGGAGCTCTTAAATTCATGGCTTATGCAACTTTATTGCAGTGACGTTAAAAAGCTGACTAATGCCTATTAGCTGCTATACTGTTGATCATTAAAGAACTTGAAGCATTCATAATATTGAAAAATAGGATAATGAAGACAGCTGAGTGTCAGTTGTTCATCCAAATTGAGTTTGCTTTGGTGCAGGAAAAAAGATAATCTAAAAGGTTCTCTTAAATTCATTACTTGAAGTGGGATTTGAAGTAGATTTTAGTCAAACATACAATGAGCAGAAGAATTCAAGATAAGTATAAAGCTAGTACTTTTTTGTAGATGTTTGTGTTTTCAGAACAGGCTCAGTTTTCACACAATGAGGCTTAGTTGTGGTCTTTCAGTGAGAAGTTCAAACATGTAGGTCTCAGATTGAAAACACACATTGCTGCACAAGGACTAGCAGAGAGCAACCTGGCGCTTTAAACAACCTGCCAGAGCAATTTTTGAAGTGCACTATTCGTGCAAAACTTGTATGGCCTACTTTTCAACTGTGTCAGTCCACATGGTGTGAAAGAAATAGTGTGAAGAAAATGTGCATGCTATAAAGAGAAAAATTTAAGAAGTGGGATTTTAAAGTTAAATAGAAGTTCATGAATGTGCTAGGTGTATTCTGTTCCTTCTTGTTTAGCTCTGTGTGTGCTTTCCTTGCTGCCTTTCCCTGGACGCAGCCTCTCCAGAGCCACCACCATCACTGATGGGCTCGGCCTTACCAGCACCAGTGCTGGGCATGGGCAAACTTCCAGCAGCTTCCCAGAATTCAGCCCCGTAGCCTCCCTGCCCCACTACCGAACCTGGGCATGCCAGCCCTGGAGAGTTTTATGGCAACTGAGATCCTGAACTGCCATGGATAGTCTGAGCTTGGAAATAATCAAAATCTCCTGATTCATGTGTTTTCCACTACCATACCAGAGTGTTCTTGAAAATTGTGTTTCAGATTCTCCTTTGAGTTCTGCATCACAGTCAAACAGCTTCAGTAGCTTGAGTTGAAGGCAGGAGCTTTTGTCCATTAAAATGTTTTCTGTTGTAAAAAAGATGAAAGTATGGGCTTTTCATGAGTCTGCTAGAGACAACATTTTGAGGATGTGAACAAATACAGAATAAATGGAAACTAAGATTATAACATCCTCATGCTTTTAGTCTATGTCAACATGAGCAAATGCTACTCATATACTGAGATTATTTTACTCTGACATCACAGACTAATAACAGTTTCTCTTTTTTTCTGTGAAAAAGGGATAGCAATGCACTTGTGCAATGTACATTTTTCTTTTTTGTGTGTGCATGCATCAAGAGACTACACAGTGAGCATCAAATATATGGACATTGATCTGGCCACAGAGTTTAAAAGCTGGACAAATTGAGAGCTATTTAATAACTGAATCATTGCTGTTAAATACTTGATTTTAAAAAGTGGTGAGATAATAACTTTGCCAAGCATTTTTAGTGTGTCAAAATTATTGAAATGGAAGATGATTCATATGAAAATCTTGCTCCATTTTAAAAAAGCCTAAATTGGATTTGTTACTAGCTATAAACATCTGGCCTTGTAGCACTAGAAACAGTGTTTTATTGTTCTAGTTTGCCTTTCTATTACTGCAGGAGCAGTAGCTGTAGCATATTATTTTAAGCTGCTTTGTTGAGACAATTTTAATTGTTCATATATATATTTTAAAATACAGCTTATACTTCCTGGAGAAAATTATTCATAATATTGTCATAAAGTAAGTTAAAATCAAAACCAAATATAATAAAGAACATGAGTTCTATGTAAAAATCTGGTGCTACTGGAGGACACATAAATTAGCTACCAATATTTTGGTGCACCTTTAATGAAGGAAGGCTGTTAGGCAGCTACTTTATTTATTTATCATAGGAGTATTAGATATTAATGCAATTTATTGCATACTACGGAAATCCTTTTCAATAAGTAATGCAACATAATGAAACTGAGCAATCTAGATTAGAATCATCGAATCTTGAGTTGGACTGGATCCACAAGGTTCACGGGGTCCAGCCCCTGGCCCTGCACAGGATGCTCCGAGAG
Source organism: Pardalotus punctatus (assembly GCA_013400915.1). Classification (NCBI taxonomy): domain Eukaryota; kingdom Metazoa; phylum Chordata; class Aves; order Passeriformes; family Pardalotidae; genus Pardalotus; species Pardalotus punctatus. The sequence continues at coordinate 988,185 of VZTX01022504.1, read as the reverse complement.
TCACACCATGTGCTGAGAGTGTTGTCCAAACATTTCTCGAGCTCTGTCAGGCTGGAGCTGTGACCGCTGCCCTGGGGAGCTGCTCCAGTGCCCAGCCACCCTCTGGGTGAAGAACCTTCTCTTGATATCCAGCCTAAACCTCCCCTAGCACAGCTTCAGGCCATTCCCTCGGGTGCTGTCACCCTCACCATGGAGTAGAGACCAGAGTCTGCACCTCCTTTTCCTTTTATCTAATGCAAACGTGCCTTCTTTCAGTTTAAAGCCATTACTCCTTGTGCTATCACAACAGGTCCCATCTCTCCCATGTTTTTTTTTCCTTCTTCCTTGTAGAAACTATTAGATTTTCAGGAAAAAAAGGGTTATTTGGTGAAGGTATTATACTATTCTATGAATTATATGATTTGTCACCTTTTAAACTGTAAACTCAGAGTTTGTTTTTTTCTGGGGCAGCTGGATTTATTTAATAAATCTTTTTCAATGGAAGAAATATATAATAAAATTGTGTAAAGTAGACACAAAAATTCAAACCCAGTAACCAGCGAAATAATATAGTTTTCACAAATCTGATTAGAATGGACAACTACTTATTAAAGCTTTACACTGAAGGCATTAGACTCTTCAGTTTGTTGCATAATAAATGGATCTGGGCTTAAGCTGACTGTCTTTTTGTGTGTAATGGATCACTGTTGGGTTTTTGGCAGTTTTGTTGCAATTTGCTTTGTTGAAATGAAGTCCTACATAATTTGCTAGCCTCAGCACAATATCAGAGCTTATATTTTCTTTGGCAAAAATTAATAGGGCTCATTTCCAAAAGCAGTTCAATGAACAGAACTGGCAACTCAGGAAAAAAAAGGGGGGGGGGGGGCAAAAAAAGGCAACCAAACTCTTAGTCCTAAGTAAGAAAAACCCTGAAAACATAAAAGGTAAGAAACTGGAATCTCAGTAGTAAGTTGACCAGTTCTGCAAAGCATTCAATTCCTTTGTGATAAACCATATCATTCAAACATTAAAAAACAATCATTCAAACTTAAAAGGAGACGGGAACAAACTATAGCACTTAACTTAGTTGTGGGAGATGTGGCATGTTCTCCTTTCCAAGGACATTAAATTATTTTCACAAAATAGAACATCTCAGATGAGAGGAATTAGGGTCATGCAGTGAAGGTTCTCATGTTCCAAGGCTGAGATTTAACACCTTAATCTGATTTAAAAAAGATAAGACTTAAAAAGAATCATGCATCTACAGACCATTGGCTGATCTGAAATGGATGGACTCCCCATCTTTAATGAAATTGTTATCTATGTATGTTTCCATTGATGTATTGTTTAATTAACTGACTTTTTTAAAAAAAAAAGTAATGATAATAAACATAAACACAGCTGTTTTGTCTGAAAATTTCCACAAGGGCAAGTTGATTTAGTCATCATATACAATCATATGTATTAAAGCATTCTTCATGTCTTGGTATTTGTTCTGGAAAATCATGTAAAGCGGTTAGACTTAACAAAATGTAAACAGGTGCTCTATCTCTTCAGTACAGTGGTCCTTTGCTTCTAATTCACTTGAGAAGTGGAACAGAAATAAGACAGTTGGCTTGGTTACTGTGCAGCTTATGCCTGCACTGTCTGGCTGAGTGTTCATGTCGGGGTTGCCTGCTCAGTGCAAACTCTGTGTGTCACCTGGTCTAACCAAGGCTCATCCACAACAGCCTTTCCTGGTGCTCGTGTTTTGTGTCATGGAATAGCCCTGCAGCATGTTCTTGTTATTAGTGACATCCTACTCTAGCTCTTGTAGTTAAGAGAAAACTGCAGCTTTGACGTCGGGTCTGTAAGCAGGTATAGATGTGTGTTTGGTGTTCCTGGTGTCTAATGTACCAGGAATCATGAAAACAAACCAAACTATGAATTAAGAAACTGCTTCAGCAAGAGATCTCCAAGGAACACGTCAGTGCTGCTGGCAGTCATGGTAATGAATCAGTACATGGACTTCCTTTCTGAGTCAGCAGTCAGCCTTGGCACACTTTTACATAGGTCTTTGTCATAAGATTGATCAGAGGCACTCTGAGGTTTTAGGCAATCAGCAAAAGGAATTTTAACTTAGTGTTTGAAATTATGCATGCTGAAAGCGCTCTCTTCCAGCTTGCCTGAGAGTCAGAAAGGAAGCACGTCAGCCAAGCTGTTGAGAAAACAGATTATTTGTTAGCGTTAGGGCTTGATAGTGTTTGTTCTTGTGCAGTGTCATCACCACAGTATAAATATTTCTCATTTGCAGATTTAGTATAAACAGTTTTTAAGTGTCATTGGACTACTTTTAATAATTTTCTTGTTTTTTCTTACTTTTGGTTCCTGTGTGTGGGTCTGTATGAGCAGTGAGCTGGTTCAGAAGTAGGGGGAAGTCATTGGCAAAACCCAGAGATTGATGGGATTTTGGTTTGGTACAAAATCAAAACAGCCCACTCACTTCCCCTGATGTTCTTTGTCTTATCTGCCAACTTTTCCTTTACTAGACAAGAACAGTGTCTTTAGGGGAGGCCGAGCTTCAGGGAAGTGGGGCTGTTGTGTAGTGCAGTGGAGGAAAGCAGCTGGGCCTAAGGCTGGGAGAGACAAACTCCTCATCCCAGACTAAAGACTTAAACTCTCATTACAGATAAAGACAACTTCCTTACATCTGGTTTTCAAACTTTCTGTTTAAGAATGGATTTTAGAAAGATGACCTATTTTAAAATAAAATATTCTGAATAAAGCAACATAGGAATGAATCTCTGTAGGAGATCAATAGTAAGTAGAGTTTCAGGAGGCAGGGAAGGGAAGCACATTAAAAGAAAAAAGAAAAGGGTTTATACTTCAGTGGCATGATTTACCTTACCAGAATCTCAGCCACATTCTGCACTACTTACTCAGAGAAAAACACTTTGTCTTTCACAAGGTTTGCTCCTGAATGTTTTATGGTTCATGCAAGATACATTCTTTTTCTTGCAATACTTAAAAAATACCCTTTAAAACCCATTATGTACTTTCAAGTTCTGCCCATTTTGTAATATTGTTAAAATGTGAACCTAAATCTGCATATTAACATAAAGACAGAGTCATAGTAATACCTCTTAGAAATCTCTTTCACCGTGACAGGTATGTGATTACCTGGTAGATTTTCCAATTTTGTTTTTTGGTGGTTTAGCAGAAGTGCCTTAGAAAGAGAATATAGCTAGGCTGAAGCAAGCATGCAGAAAAGGGGAAAAATTAGGTACCAACTGACATCTATGAGACAGAACATAAGCTGAAGTTGTATGTTTGTCATTTTCCACCTTCTGTGTTTTATGCCTGTGAATAAGACCACACCATAATGAAACTCAGTAGCCTTTCATTCTTAGACCTTTATAAGGGACCCTATAAAGCAGGTGGGAAGGCAGGCAGTTTCCAAGGTCTCTACCCTCAAGTCGATGTCTGTATGAAAAATAAGGATGCTTTTGAGAAGTACTACAGGCTAGCCAAGCCAGATAAAGCTGCAAAGACTATGGACCCAGAGGAGAGGAGGATTTTGAGAAGGTTGTTTGTTTTTTTTAATTAAACTCTTCATGTTATATAAAAAGAATAACCAAAGTGATGATACCAGAGGGTGAAAGTGAAAGGACCTGACAGTGTTGTCACTAGCAAGAGAAGAGGTCAGCTGAGGTAACAGTTGGTTTCAAGGCCGTATTTAGTGGTCACTGCTGTGTTTTTTTTTAAAGTAAGGGTATTAAACAAGGCTATTAGACAGAGTTACATTTGAAGTTGGTTCTGCAAGCCTTTGGCCATGCGGTTATATGATTTTATCTTCAAATCACGTAAAGAAAGGCTCACAGTAAAGCTTTCAGCGTTAGAATTATATAGCTACATAGCAAAACAGGAAAGCTCCTCTGCAGGGAGCAAGTTTGCTGAATAAATCAGTCTTTGCATCCTTACAGAGAAACTGGTCTTTCCATCCTACCACTCAAAAATTAGAAAAAATATTTTCTGCAAGAAAAGGTTTGTTGTGTAAAAAATAGCTTTTACATTTGCTTGCTGCATCATTCATTTTCTGCACTGGTCTTAGTGATAGTTGCAAATTATTGATTTAATTTCATACCTCATGTGAATTTCCTATCGCTTGGTACATGATGTTGAATCATAATTCCAGATTAACAATATTCACGACATGCCATCACCTCGATGATTACCATATGGAAATCACCAGTGTCTGTAACTGATGGCATCAAGGGCTTCCTTGCCTTTCTCTGAAATATCAAGGTCTGAAGAAACCTCTGTATCAGTGCAGCCTTGCACCAAACTGTGAATCAGGATTTGACCTATAGTAGCATATAATTGTGCTTGTGCAGATTTTATGTAAGATTAAAGGAAAATATGTGTTCATGTTTTTTCAAGTCGTAGAAACCACTGTATGAACATTTCTTCAGTGTACTTCCAAAGCCCACTGAAAATGTCTTTTTTACTGTGAGTGAATGCTTACCCATAAACCAAGATCACCACAACCCTGAACAGTTGACTTTAGGTTTAGTCACTCCACTAAAATTGCTAAATTTCATTAGCTAATTACGTGGAGATCTCATATCTCATGATCAATGACTGTGTCATATAATTAATTGGCAGTCTTTTCAGTTCAAATTAGTCTAAAAAACAAAGGCGTGCACATTTTCTATATTTTTGTTACTGTGGGAAATTGAGGGACCTGATTAGGATTATATTTTGATGTAGTCCCTGGAAAACTATTGAGCTTTATGCCTTTGTATAGAACTGTCAGACATCTTAAGACTGTACGATGACTAAAATTTAGTGAGTGCTCAGACTTCCTCTCTATTGTTTTATTTCGTTCACTAATTAAAGGCAGCTTTTTCTATTTACAAATTCTCGTGTATAGCCAGATGATGAAGTAGGTTTAGATCTATTCTTAGTGATAAAAAAGTCATTTTTTCTGTCTTAAAGCAGATTGGAATGAGAGGTTTTTTCCTGTGGCTATCAGTCAAAGCTATCAATTTTGGCAAAATGATTGAAGGACAAACAGTGGCAGAGAAAAAGGAGGAAAAACATGCTTACAAAGGTGACTTTCAAAAATACTGTGTTCTTTAGTTCTATTGTCAAATTTCCACCCTTCCTATGTAGCATCATTTCCTTTTGTTGATTTTGCTCATTGATAATCCTGTGTTGGATATCTCTGTTAATTGTCACAGAAAGTGTCTGATGTAGTTGACATTAAGCTGTGCTAAATCACTGAGTAGACAACACGAGTTGAAGAACAGGGAGCTCTTGAAAATCCTCGTGCAAATGTCCAAAGGTTTAGTGGTCCTTATTACAAAAGTCATGTTGTTGTTGGTTACCTCTCTTTAGAAATCTGTGAAAGAGTTATGGATTTTTCTAGACTTACAGTAGAAGTTGACCAATGAATTTGCAAGCATCAGGAATTGTCATACTATATATGTTTGGTCTGGAAATAGAAGTGCTGGAAGTTATATTACAAAAGATTTAAGAAAAGGCCCACATTAGGTAACAGTAAATGGAAGATGAGAGCTGTGATATTAGTACCACAGCAGAAAACTCTTTTTAGAGCCTGTCAGATATGTTCAGCAGAGTCTTTTCCCTTCTATGTCTTGTTTTCATAATGTTTTAAAGTACATTCCTTGACAAGCATTCAAATGCTTTGTTGTGTGCTGAATGAGTTCGGCATTCTTTATTCAGTCTTTTTCTTGAATGATATTTTACTAGGCTTTACTGAAGCCAAGCGTTTTCCAGTTTTTTTCAGAGAATATGTCCACAGCTGCATCTGCCTTTGCTGTATGTGTGAGTTCTTATGACTAAGAACCTAAACAATTGAAAAGGGAGGTATTTCTTTCTGTGTTTGGGGAGTTCTGCTATTTGAAAATTTAGGAATAGTAACAGGAAATCTGAGTAACATAGTCTGAAAATTTACCAATCTATTAAATTATAAAACCTTAGCCAGGGAAAGTAATCACTTTGTCTAATTTTTCTTTGAACATTTATTGGCATGACTGTCTGTTGTGTAGGTTGCATGTCAGACTAGTGTCAAAATAACTGAGGAATGTGAGGATTCCTTTTGTCTGCCATACAATCTAGCATTAATTTGAATGTGTAAGGTAAATAATTTCATTCAATGTAGTCCTTAAAGTGATGCATTCACAAAGAAATGTACTTCCTTTTAGTAATTTCTTATGATATGGCAATAAAGCTTGAAGTCCCTTTTGCAGTACTGTTAATATATACAATATTGTAAAAAAGCATTGTTTTTTACATTGGATTGGAAGAGGAGGCCTAAATTCTCAGTAGCTGCCCATTTTCAACTCTATTTCTTGTTGTGAGCTTGTTTGAGTGGTTTCTTTACCTCAAACCCTTTATTTCAGAAACATCTTTCTAATTTTAGCAGTTTAAAGATGCAGCATTTTGTTTTCCCTACTGTATTATTCTTTCTGGCATTTCTACCACCATTCTTTGTTTTCTGTCTTGTATTTCGTTTGACGGTTTCTTGGATATTCTCCCGTTTTGTTGTCAGTTACCAAACTGTGAATGGTAACTGGTGAGGAACACAGTATATTGAAGTAAGAAGAAGAGCTGTGAAATTATTTTTTGTGGTTTTGTTTGGTTTTGTGGTTTGTTTTTATTTTTTAAACAAATACTAATTAAGAAATAAACAATTTCTTAATTAAAAAAGATAGTGTTTTCCAGTTGTTTTTTGTTACAGTTTATTGATTTTTCAGTTTTCTATTGCAGTATAACAGATTATAGGGGTGGCTGGCAAATGATGACATTAGATTTTACTGGTAAATATGTTTATTTCATTTCAGTTGGTTAGTTTCCTAGATGTTGGACCAACAGGTACTTAGATTATTTTATAAACTAATTATACAGAATTTGATTGTGTTTTGGGAGAAATATCTTGTCTTTTATTCTTTCCAGGAATTAGTGCACTTTTGTGTTTTTCAAGATGTTCCATGCATAGGTGGAATTTTTTTGTGTAGGCACTATATCAAAAAGTGCAAGAGTCTGCTCGCTTCTTCATCTCACCATGAATCCACCTTCTTTAGCCAGAGGTAGGACCAAGTATTGTTAGAACAGTGTTCCAGCTGGAGTTACTTGGTTCCAATTCTTCATGTGAGATAAATCCCCTTTTGTCACAACTGCAGCGTAGGAACATAGAAACACACAAAAAATGAATGAGCACATGCTGCATTTCTGGGTCTGGCACAATAAGCAGAGGTTTTCTCGGGCTGAGCAGTGGGCAGGGGGCTGTGAATAATCAGCCACCAGCACGAGTGCTAATCTGGTGCTGTGCAGTATGTGACAGGGGACCCTGCTCTGGGCCTCGGTTTTTGGCTTTGGTCCAGTTTTGCAGCTGAGCTGGTTGGCTTTCAGTTTTTCAGGATTTAATTAAGAGTTCATCCCTGGTTTCTCTAAAACAACATTCCAGGAGGGTTATTAGTGGCCCTTATCTGCAGTGGGACAATGAGGAGCTTGGAAAGAGAACGTTGCCATCTGCAGGAGTTGGTCTCCAGCAGAACGCTTTTGTTCAGCGCGGTTGAGGAGTCCGTCCCACACCCACTGGAAATCAGTGGGAGCCCTTCTACCAATATACAAAAAGTGAGTTTTACCTTAATTTAGGTGACTGCTAGGTAATCAGGAGGAAGAACGTTTTAGGCTGGAGAGCAGAAAAGCCAATGTGCATGGACAGATGCTTGCAGACATGTAATGTCATCCACTTAGCTCTAGAAAATGGCTCATTTTGATAGAAAATACTGCTATTTTTTTGACTCATGATACTGAATTGGAAAAGTTGCATGTATTTTAATTGGTCATATTGCCAGGCACTCTCCCAGCAAACCTAATTAACTTCAAGCTACAGAGCACCATTAACAGATGGGACTTTTTGTCTTGTATTTTTTCACTAATTAGAAAATCTCAGTCTTTTCACATTTATGGATTGAACAGAAATTTTCATTTTATTGTCAATATGTCAGTAAATAGTTGAGGGGAAAAACCCCACTCTATATAAAGAAAACAAAATAAAGCTCAAATCTTAACATATATTAGAAGCATGTACAGAGCAGCTGAAATACTTCCTTTTTAAAAAGTTCTTCCTCAAATGAGGTTGGACATATGTGTAGAAAAAAAAAAATACATGAAGGTACTAGGTTTTTTTTTGTTTTTTTTTGGCTTTGATTTTTCATATATCTGATTCTGATATCTACTCCAATAATTCCTGAATTTTTATTTCAAAGCATTCCTTTTAATAAGAATTCTGCTCAAATGAGAGGTAGTCTGTTCAAATCCATGTTAGAGAGCTGAGTCTTTTATTGGAGAGAGAATAAAAAGCAGCTTGTGGTAGGCAGACTGAATTTGCGAATTCTCTTTAGTGTGGTTTCATTCAGAGATGTTCCATATTCTCTTCCCAGTGACTTATTACATCAGTTACTTACTACAGTCATGAGTAGTTAGGCAAGCTCACAGTGATTGAGGCCTTTACCATAGCCTTCACCTGTACTTTTCAAATATGCTCAAATTACTGCTTAGATGCATAAATTCAATATGTGGGAACTGAATATGTGGCTATTGTTTTTTTTTAAGTCTTCTGTGTCTGCTGTATCTGTTTTCTCTCCCAGAAATGTTGTTTCTATATTTCTTATCAATATTATTCAAGTCTGTAAAAAGAGATGCATTAAATGTGGAGCTGTATTTTTAAAGATATGTTTACAATAAATACAGGATTTTAGTTTCAGTAGTAAATTAAAACCTTACTATACTGAGTGGTAACTTAGTGGGACCAAAAATGTAATTCCAGAAACACAGGCAAAACCTTTGCCTTAGAGTTATTGACATCTTTCTACTTAAAGCCCTTTAATGCATAAAGCCTCGCTGGTGTCCTAGGAGGTGCTGACGCTGTTGCCGTGTCCTGCCTGGGCTCCGTGTTGTCACTGTGGCAGCAGGAGAGCTCTCAGCTGTGCAGGATCAGCTGCAAACACCTGTAGTAAAGAGAGAGGTTGCCCTCGTGGGTTGACATGGACTATTCCTGCCAAGTGAAGGCAAGAGGGGGAATTGGAAGAAATCAAGTAATAGCTTTAGTCACACACCGCATGAATGGTAGGACTGGGGGCAATAACCAAACCTTCTGATTGCTCGTGGTCATCACCCAGAGCTCACGCTGGCCTACTTTGCTGCCTTTCGTTTTAAAAATTAAATCCTTGCTATGAATTTTCTGACAGAAATCACTGAGAATTTACTGTCTACTAGTTTATCAGATAGTCATATCTCACTCCCCTTTAGCTCCCCTTTTGGATAAACTAGACTTGGAAAATGTAAGTCTATATGAGCTTTGCTGAAGGGGAAAATTTATATAGCAAAAACTCTCGTAAAGCTGCCAAAGGTTGCAGTACTGTTTTTATTGTGTGCTGATGACTAGTTACTGTAAAATTTAATAGCTAATTAACTTTTTAGTTAACTACTTTTTGTGTAATAACAGTAAACATAAAACAAAATCAGAAAATGTAACTGAAAGGAAATTACTTGCATGTAAACATTTTCAAGTCTGCATTTTTGAGAAGTTTTTAATGTGGCTATGAAAATGGCAAAGTTTGGATTTAGTAGTTTAATTGCTTCAAGCTCAAAACTAAGAAGTTAGTCAAGTGTCTTCAGAGTTGTGTGCTCTTTAACCTTTTCTGACTTCCCTGAGAGATGGGGCTGCTCATCATCTGGTTTGAAGGTGTTTCGTTGCTTCTAGAACTGGATGTTAAATTCTAGTGGACATTCAGAGGTTGAAAGAAATAGTAGAAATTATTTAATTAATAGTAGATTATTTTTTAAAACAACTTTTTCTGCACCACTTGCCTTTTCTGCATGCATACTGGTAGGATCACTAAGTCACTGAGAGATTTAATAGCTAGGACACTGCCCAGCAGACACAACCCTTAAGATTCAGAGCTGGTAGCATGTACCTGTCATCAAGAGCAGCTGCTGGCTGTAGAATTTGCACTTTGCATGTATTTGCATGAGAGTCAATGCATTTATCACTGCTGTCTGTTCATAGTATTATGTTCTGTCAAGTGTAGCTCTTTTACAGGGAGTATATTAACAGCAAAAGCTGTTTTCCTGAATTTTTGAATAAAAGGTAAATGGCAAATTTTCCTGCTTTCTTAGTATCCTTGTTTGAGCTTTTCAGTTGTTATTTATTGGTGGTAGGAACAAGATGGAATCTCGTTTAGTCTTTTCATTATTTTATCACTTCATCTTTCTCCTATTCATTCACTTCAGCCCTCGTTTGCTTGTGTTTCATCGTTTACTGTTGTAAGGTGGCTCACAACTGGTGCATGCTTAGCCAGTTTTCTTTAAAGAGAAGCTGGCATTAAATGCAGCTGTTCTAGAAAATATTGAGAGCATTTAATCAATAAGAAGTATGATCTTGCAAACCTGAGTGAGGTAGAATGGCGTTCTAAGAGCCCCTTGGGAGTTCATGGCCCCATGGAGTAGATGGTGGATATTTCATACTTTTGCCTTGGGCATTTTCATTATTCCTGTGTTGGCCCAGGAGGGTCCAGGTAAAGCAGCGGCAGAAGGACTGGGGGCAATGTGTTTAAGCCCCGAGAAAAGTCAGTGTACTGCTTCATCTGAATCACCGTCTTAGGTCCTGTTGATGGATTTGAGAGATCCTTTTCTGCCTTATTCCCGATTGTCAGGCAGGGGATAGTGGGGAAAAAAAGCCTCTAGACAGAAATTTGCTATCAATTTCTATAACATCTGCATACATTTTATTTATCTGAACAAATCACAGAGTTATGAAGGCCTTTTTGTTGGATGAAAGTACATGAATTCTATAGTTTGACATCAAGCATCTACTTTAGTTCACTGGTTTATGTCCAAAGGTAATGTAAATAAAAACATCTCAGTGAAATAAGTATTACAATAGAAAAAGTGTAGAACACTGATTTCTTTTTTTTTTAGAGCAAGCATCTATTTATTTTATAGTAAATAGCACTTACTTCATTTGTGTTTATATTAATCTAAGATATATTAATTGCTTAGTTGTTTGTGTCAACTCCAGTGCATAATTTCTTACCACTTACGGCTTTTCCTACATGGAATGCTTTCTGAATTTTCTTCTTTGCATATAGGGTGTCAGTTAATGAGACAGAAATTGTAGGTAAGCCATTCTGGTTCTTCCTATGGTCAAGACATGCTCGGGTCTTACTTTTGTTAAATTGTAATAATTGCACCAATGTGGGTGCATCTCCTAGAGTCTGCAAATGAATGCTGGGATTACCAAACTAGAAGTTAATTCCTAACTTCTGAAATGTAACTTGAAGCAGGTGTGTCCTTAAATTTCTAAGGTTTTCATTCCTAACAAATCTGGACAAATAAATTCTGTTTGTCTTTAGAAGAAATACGATTGATTTCTTATTTGATGTTTTTTGGGGTTTATAATTAAGGTATGAAAATTTTCGTTCAAGTTAGATCAAAACATCAGGCTATTGGCATCTTAGCAGAGCAAACCTTTATGTAAGAAAAGTTTACTGTATCATTGAGGTTTTAGCTTTGTGTATATATACAAAATAATTTGTGTTCTCCATAACTAATTAGAAATATAAAAACTAATGGAATTTTATTTTAAATCATAGTCTGATAAAAATGAGTAGCTTATTAACAGAATTTGCTGTGTGGTTCTAGAAATGAAAACTAAGTGAATTTAAAAAAAAATATTAATAAGGAACAACTTAGTATATTCCAAGCATTGCAGTTGCCTTAGGGTTGAATAATTTAACCATAGAATAAGAGCTTGAAAGAAATATTTTTGAAGAACAGTACAAACAGATTGTTGTCAGACAAAATAAGAACTCGCTGATGCCCTGAGGTATTAGGGGTTACAGGATTTCTGAAAGTTGGTTTTTTTTTTCATTGCATACTTCTTATTTTAATACTTAAACGTTGGAGGAAAATAAAAATAGATGATTATTCCTTTTTTGATTTTCTGCTTTGCCTATTGAGTTCTGTGCTATTTTGTATTAATTATGTTTGGATAGTTTAATCTTTTATAAGCAAGAATTTTCCCTTGAAACTTCCAAGAGCTCTGTTTCACCTTTCAGAGAATGTTCGAGTGTTACAGGGTATGAGAGACTGGAGTTCCTGCTCTAGAGCCCTTCATGGCTCTTCATTATTAACTGTAGCCCTCCTGTCTAATGTGACCAGCCTTTTCATTTTCCCTGGCTGGTTCGAAAATGCAGTTGAATGGAGTTACATGGGGAACAGTGCCACCCCTTGGATTATCCCTTTGTTACAGAGGTTTGTCCTGGAAGGTGGGCTGATCCCTTTTATGGTTATCACAGCTTAATTGAGGCAGTGTTTCTCAAAGCTGGTGCTTCCCTGCAATATTGTTACGTTGTTACACCCTTATCAAAACTCCAATTTTTTTTTCTTTCTCATTTTTCCTTTTTGTATTTATTCTGGATGCCTAAATTTTGGCTGCAGTCAAAGCTCTTCTGGAATATCTTGGTATCAGTAAAAACATTTTATCTGCAGTTTCTCTGACTCTTGCTTCAAGAAGGCTTTGTACACTTGTTGAAATCTGTGGCTGGACTTTTCTGTTCCTTTTTTTTTTTAAGTGAATGATTTAGGGATATGCAGCAACTATTCCATGTATTCCCCCCTCTTTAATCAGATTGGTGTTTATTTTTAATTTGTTAGTAAGTGCTTAGTCAGTATAGCTGTTAGCATTTGAGTTCACATTGCTCAATCTTACACAAACAGCAAGCCATTATAAATTAAAGGATCCTTTCCTTCTGTACAGAGAGAAGTTAAAATAGATATTTAATCATTGCGATGTTTTGCCAAATGCATTGAAATAATAAACAGAGCAAGCAAGCTTCTTGCCATGGCCTGGTTAAAGAAAAAGGCAGTAATTCACATACATATGTGCTTTTCCCTCCCTTAGATTCTGGTTGCTGTGAATCTGGGTATAAGTCTATGTTTGTAACATTCCTCAAGCATAGTAAGGTCTCTAAAATAGGCATTATCTCCCATGGCAATCTAGGGAAGACTAGAACAAACTCAGTAATTGTTATCCTGGGTCCAAATAACCACGTGACATTCAGCTTTATTTAGATGGGAATACAGAAAAAACCCTTGCATCTGAGACTCTCTTGTGTAGCATACAAGAGCGGTTTGGGGTTTGTTAAATTCTATTTCTTTATATTTTATTTTAATATAACTCTAACCTGATTGGTTCAGGGTCTGATTTTTCCACACACTTGAATCCATCAAGTTTAGCACAATTCCTCTGCCGCTTAGCGAAGGAAAAATGCGTCTCTGCTATCAGGATAAAAATACGGAGTTCAAGATTCCATTCCCTTCTGATACCCTTTCTGTGATTCTTTGAGACATTATGAATCATGTTAGCTATATGTTTTAAGGAATAGAAGATAAAATAAAACTTGATTTAAGATTTGGTATATATATTGCAGAAGGGGAATGTTGTAGTTTTGCATACATATGTCACTGTTTGGTGTAGCATGGGAATCTGGAATTGCTTGCAAAATATAGATATTTGCATTTTAGTGGCAGTTATATGAATTGTCACGGAACACTTAAATTCCATAAGTGTTTTAGAAGATCTTACCCAGAATCTGATTAACATTATTTAAGCAACACAGTGTTGATTAATAAGGGATTGGATATAACTGAAATGCAAGGCTGATGCGCTGTTACACTGGGCTTGCTCTAGAACACTCCTTTGGGGAGGAGGCAGTGTCTGAATGTTGTAACTTAAGACTTGCTATGTGAAAAGGAAAATAAAAGTCCTTTAAATTTTACAAAGTCCTTATATACTTTGTGAAACTTGAAAGAATTAGAAGAGTTTTTATAGAGTCCCAAATGGATTACAAGTTTACTTTTGCAATTTTCATTTTCAAAATTAAGGGGCCATTTCAGCATTGTGCAGCCCAAAACTTGTGCTATAGGGTAAATAATTTTTATGATATTTGATATTTGTAGGTTGTTTGCTTTGGACTTTTGCTGTTGTTTTTTTCTAAAAAAAGACACCTATATTTAATAGTGGTTTTGAGGGTGCTGTTAGTATATAAATGAGTCCACAGAATGCAGGGTAAAACATTACCACAAATGCTTGACTTTAAATTACTTAAAAGTGAATAGCTGTGTTTAAAACTGGTTTGGGTAAAATAAAAAAATTCACCAAAATTTTAAGCTCTGCATTCTCAGAACACTCAGCACCTTTTCGCATTCTGTTTTAAAGAAATATTTTCCTTGAAATGAATTGATGATAAAAATTGGACCAGATTTGATTCAGATCTAAACCGTGATTGTTTGTAGCTTGGAACAGGTAGCTTGTAGCTCCAACTGCCATGGCAGAGTCTGCACAATAATTTGATTCCCAGCATCTTAATTCAGAGAAAAATGGGCTTTGGGATCACTGCTGATCATAATTTGAGGTATATTGTCAGATGAAAATCCACCAGTTCTGTTCACCACAATAATTTCTTGTGATGGTGAGACTTTTACCCGTTGATATGAATTTAATAGCTTATTTCGCCTTGCAACACCTGTACATAATGAAAGAAGATTCAAACTCTAGGTATTAACATTATGTTAGACTTACGTAGTCACGTTATTTCAATGAGTTTCATGCTTCAGTCCTTGAATTTGACTGACAGATCTCACTGGTTCAGGTGATAATGCATTAGATGAGACAACAGATACTTGTACTCAGGCAAAATATCCTTTTTCAGACATTCACAAACTAAAAAAATGTTATCTTCAGAAAGATCTAAAAGTAAGGAAAATATGATTTAAGCTTTCAGTTGTATAGTTATTTTAACAAGTCATAGTAATTATGTAATATTAATACATTAATGAGTTTATGTTATTGGCAGATGTGTACAGGTTTGATATTGGCCATGCAGAGCTCCAGAGTTTGGTTATGTAATAATTGTTATACCTTGCTTCAGATGCTGCCTTTACAGCAGTGAGTGATAGCTGGGAGTAGAGGAACGTCTACACTGTTTCAAATGTTGGTTTAGAATAAACGCATTGCGTGCCCCATTCTTGCACTGTGATCGTCACTCAGCCTTGTTCATAGTACAACACCTTCGGAAAAAGGTCTGCAGTCTGCATTGAATCAAGATGTTTTTATTCCAGTGCTCATCTGTTGCTTTAACAGTTAAGATTGTCAACACAAGTAGTAACAGTCATGAGATGCTGCATCAACTACTGCTTTAAACTGTTTGAAAGGGCACTGTAGTCCCAATGGACAGGAGTGCAGAGTAAATACATATTTTTACATAGTCATGCACTTTTCCAGTGGGTTTCACAGCCATGTATACAAATGGAAGTTCAGTCTAATCTGTCATCCCTCTTGGTTTATGCACCAATGAGCAATCCTGGTCTGGTAAAGCCAGATTGTTTGTCTCTATTTCAATGCAAGAAAATATTCTATGATAATATATAATGTTTGAAGTTCAAGTACGGGTAATATTCTAAAGAAAATTGCAGGTGAAATAAAACTACCTTATGGGTTTTTTTTGTATGTAAGAGAATAAATGGTTAATGTTGTTAAATAATTACTCTTTTCTTTTCTTTTGTAGGTTGTCTTAGTCTTCGCTCTTAGTATTGGTGCTCTT
This sequence comes from Pardalotus punctatus, assembly GCA_013400915.1. Classification (NCBI taxonomy): domain Eukaryota; kingdom Metazoa; phylum Chordata; class Aves; order Passeriformes; family Pardalotidae; genus Pardalotus; species Pardalotus punctatus. Next base: position 972,529 of record VZTX01022504.1, on the reverse strand, counting down.
GTAATATACTTCATAGATTCATCAAAGTGAGTATTTGAGTACATTTTCCTTTCTCTCCCTTCCTGCAGCAATTATACATCTTTAAATTTCTCCATTCATCTACTTCAAATCAGTGCTTGGTTTCATCGCCTGAGCGCAAAGAAGTTTATAATAGCACAGGTTCTACAAAAATAACTCAAGAATGAGAAAAAAATGTTACGTGAACGAAATTGAATAGAGTCACATTGGATCTGTAGAATGAATAGAGAGAAAAACTACTTTTGTGTATTGAGATTGTATGTACTATTGCAAAATTACAGTTTTTATATATTCATTATGCCTGTGTAGAATTTTTCAAAATCAAGACTAGGATAAGAAATAGAGGCTAAAAATATTTGTCAAAAAATTGCAGTTTACAGGAGGAAAAAAGCATCTTGGGAGACTGACAGGAGCTCTTCTTAAAACATTTGCATGAATTAGACAGTACGAGCATTATATCTTGCATATCTGTATTTTCAGCTTCTGATGTAATAGGTTTCTACCAAGATAAGGTGAACTACTAATGGTCTGCAAAGCATATCAGTATTTTTTAGATTTACACTGATGTTATCATGCAGTGTTGTACTTTTGGCCAGGCAATAGCAAGTTTCATTCGGGGTATGTGGTGGTTTGAGACCAACCAGGGTTACTCAGACTGTGTTCTGTTATTGGTCATACTCTGCCCTTGTTTGCACATCAGGCTGGACACTGTCAGTGTATTAACAGGCAAATTGGTAGCCTAACATAGAAGAAACAAATAAAAAAAGGACTTAAAAATATTCTTCTTTGAATCCAGTTCTTTTGGGAGAGTGATATTCTGAAGTATCAATAGCAATTTAGAGTTCTGTGGTGAAACGCTTACTGCTTTTCTCTGAAATAGTGTAAGGCTTTTATTGCTTCAACAATTAATATTGCCAAAGTCAGTCCATGTGAGCCTGCCAAGCTGTCTCCAATGGTAGTAGTAATGTTCTCAAACAGTCATTCTGTGGCTCAGAAAATCAGACATTGCACTGCTGACATCTGTACATCCTGATATTTAGGAAGGTCATAGTACAGACAAAGGGCATTCTTGGATACATGGATGTCACCTCTGTATTGTGCAGGTTTGAAGTTGTAGATGTGTCAAGCATAACACAAAAAACTAAGGTAGAGATTTTCTTTGTGGAGAGGAGCCAAGTGGTGGGAAAACGCAAGTTCTGTCTTAAGCTCTCTTCAAGTACGGATAATTGGTTTTCCTTCTTAACATTGCAATGAGTGTTTTCATTAATTTTAGCAATTTTTCCTTAATACATCACTGCTGAAGTACATAAGGTGGTCCCTTTGTGAAGATCTTTGGAAAACTTTTTAAAGCACAATGGCAAAGCTTCTGGATGCCTGATATTTCCAGGTCAAAACTGTGGACTAGATTAAAACCCGTTTCCACCTATGTTTCAATTTCAGATCAACTACAACTATATGTCTTTTTTTGAACTAATGGATTATATAATGAATTTTAGGCATGGCATTCTGGAGTCTTTGATTGTTTTCCTCAAGGAGAGCAAAGCTGACAACATGGGAGAGTCTCTGGGATACTTGAGCTTTCTTTGGGCCACCTAATCTGTGTACTGCTACCAGTTTATTGACTGCTTGACCAGCAGGTGTTTTAACTGGGCATTTCTCCTGGTTTTCAGTCAACATTTAACTCATGCTGCAGTTTAAATTCAGTAATCTCAAGCTACCTTAGTGTACTTGCACACTTCTGATTTGGTTTCTCCTCCTTTCTCCTCTCTTACCCTCCTTTACTTCCAAACACACATCTTGGTATTTTCTGGGTTTTTTTGTAAATGCTCACTTGTAGATGAATTCATGTTAGAAACACCACAGATATATCCCTGAAGGGAAAAATTCTGCTTTATTTTATTCTGCTGACCTGGCACCCATTTCAGCAATACAGAATCAAATGTAGTGATACATCAGTCTATTTAAAATCCACAAGTGCGTGCTTGGAAAAAGTAATTCCTTTGAGAATTAGGTCACACAGGAAGTAATGAAGGTAGAGTGAGAGGAATGCTTGTGATATCCTCAGCAAAGCAGCTGGAACAGAGACTACAGCTTGACCAGGGTCAGTGCAGACAGAGAGGCTCTAGTGCTCTGGGGACACGCACCACTGTGCTCTTTCCCTTAACAATGCGTTTCAGAGCTGGTGTGTTGTGCCTGGGCCACGGGCTCTCAGCTGTTACTGGGTCTGATGTGTAAAGTTAAAAAAATTGTGTCTTCAGTCCAAAGCTGAAGAGTGCTAGTGTGAGCTGTCATCTAATAGATCTTGCCAGTGATCTATTCATCCAAGACTCTTAATCTGTCTGTAGTTTTATAGATGCAATGACAGGTGTGTTTACAAAGGAATACTGCATGACTTCATACCGAAGGGGCATCAAGAAAGATTGGAAAAAACAACACTGCTTCATTAGATACTGAAGGGAAGAGTGAAAAGACCACAGAGTTTTGTCAAGCAAGCGTGTGTCATGATTAATTGTAGTATGAAGGCTGAATTGAAGTATGAAGGTTGTCACAGCTGTGAGAGGAGGGTAAATGAAGTGCATTTTTATGCTACCCAGTTCATCACTCTGACAGACACTCTGCCAGAGCAGTACCAGGTGAAATGGCATGTCCAGTGCAGTGCTATTTGGAGAGATCTGAGCTCAGAAAATGGTGCAGCTTCAACATCCTCCATACCAGTTAGTCTTGCATCTCAGCAGAGCCAGTTAAGTAGCTTCACGTTGCTGTGAAATATTTCTGTACTGATTCTGTTTCTGGTACAAACTTCAGATTCTGCACCATACTTTAGCACTAAATATGGGCGCAATTGTAATCTTATACATCTGCTTTGTGCTCTTTGCAGAAATGTCTATTCTAGACTTTCCTTAAAGCTTTATGTGTTTCTAAAACTATCAGAAAATACCCTACATACCTTCCACATCTCCATTCCCATTTGATCAGTGCTGTGATGAGAGAGAGCACAAATAAATACTTCTAAGTGAACACAAACTATTAATCAAATAGTTTTACACGAAAAATGGAAACATCTTTAATTGTTAAGCCACCTTGTCATGGTTGCAACTTGATTGCTGACATTCTGACTACTGCATCATCTTCTTTCTTTTATCCAGCTTCTATTATATATATAAAGTATCCGCATACATATCTGACTGCATAAAAGGTCACTCTTAAAGACATATATTAATTATATTTTTGTGTTTTCTTCTGTATGTGGATGGCTTTTTGAAAGGATAGTCATTCCCTCCAGGAAAACAGTTTTCTTGTGCTTCTTCTGTCTTCTGTCATACCTTTGAGTTAATTTTTTTGGTCTTGTCTTTATTCTTTAGACTGAAGCAAGTCTTTCTTGTCTATGGTAACAGTCAGATTTTGTGATTCCAACGTAGGTGATTTTGTCTACTTGTTTGGTAGCAGTATTAGCTGGAAACATGTCAGAGATACTATGCTAGAAATTGTTTAAGAAAACAATGCAACATGAAAAGTCTTGTATCTTGTTTTGAAGGATTCACGCTGGGTTCTTGCCTTTGCATGGGAATAAATTAGGAAGGATGCATTGGAAATCTGTATTCTGTTTGAGGAATTTCCTGTGTGACAGCACAAGGAGAAAAGTGTAATTGCCAAGTTCTCTTGCGAAGTTTTACTAGAAAAAAAATTTTTTTCCCTAAAAGCAGCACTTTGTTTCAAGTCCTTATGAACTCTGTTTTTTTTGTGGGAACATTTGAGGATAAGCTGTGCTAGTGTACAGTGTTTGGCTTTCTTGATTGTTCGCTACTGCTTCTGTTTTATCTTCTGAAAGACATTTGATTTTGTTCAGCAAAATGTTCTACAGAAATACTGCAAGCCTGGTGAGGATGATTTATTTAAATTTATTACAGATACAGTGTCACTGCCCAGGAGAATTCACATTTTTTCATTTGTTTAGACTGTGTTCCCCCTTTTACAGATATGTATGAAGTATGAAGTTTATCTGAATAGTTTGGGAAAGCTATGTAAACATAAACACTGAAGTGTTTTTAGATATCAATCTCATTTTCGTTACAAATATTTAATCTTTTCCATATTAACTGGAATAATCTGTAGAACATTTTGATGGCTCTTCCTCTGTTTCATGGCCCTTCAAGGAAAAAGCAATTTTAATTTAATTTATAAATCAACAATTTGATACTGCTGCCTCTGAATTTTGAGTGAATTTCATTGACCTGATATATAAAAAAAGTGAAGATGTGTCTGATAGGATCAGAAATCAGTTCATAGAAAAAGTTCAGTTTGAACTTTGATTTTATTATAGCTTTCAGGTTACAGTTTGGTTTTCTGAATGTATTTTTTCCTTTCAATTTACAAGACACATAAAAGACTGATACTTTGTTCTTTTTATCAAATAACCAGTTTTAGGGCTATGCTGTGTCATTTTGCTGAGGATATCCTATGCAATTCAGGGTTCTGTACTCTGAAGTATATATTTACCGGTGTTTTGAGTGTGTACAGATTTTACGTAGCCTTTCAGTCTTCATATTTGAGGAGTTAAGTAAGTAGGGCTTAAATAGTACTTAGCTTTGTTTCAAGCTTTCTTGCTTATAGTGAAATTTACTCATGCAAAAATATTTTAATTTTGTTTGTAAAATTTGCTTTGTCTTGGTACACTCATTAACCCGCACTAAGTGGCTACTGGGGCATTCCTTCATACTAAGTACACATTAGAGTTAATATATATATACATTCTTTTTATGATATGTAACTAAGAGATGTAGAAGTTGACTTAAAATACTGGGACCTGGTTCAAGGAAATGCTGTTAGATTATACTTACCATTGCTGAAACTGCTAAAATTGCAGTGGTCTGTGTCTTGGCAAGTAGATTAAAACAGTATTGTTCCCTGCATTCTTGGGAGGGAAGTCTCATACAGTGCCTTGCAACTGGTGGCCTTGTAAAATTTTAATATTTTAATTTTGCTAACACTGCAGTTTCTGGCTGTTTCTGTGAGCTGATAAATTTTGTTCCATGCTGAAGTAAATCCACTTATATGTGTTCTCTCTGCCTCTTTTTTACATAAACAAGGAAAAAGAAACATTTACTTCCCCTTAGTTTTATTAACTGTTCACTTTTCAAATTAAATTGCAGGTGTAATTTTCTGATGCAAAGAAAATTTAGCTTAAATATGTAAGTGAATTTCTCATGAGTGTTTATTTTCAAGTCACTTGGTTTTTACTATTATAACAACTATAACTTCAGTTGTTCCTACTGCTCATTCAGGGTAAATCACAAAATCTGTGGTTCAAAAAGACTCAGTCAACACCCTTTAAAATGATATATCAGTAAATGAGATTTTTGGTCATAAGTATTTTTAATTTTATCTTTACTGTGTTTATAATAAGTACTGAGAGTACACCATTATTGCTTTAATTGAAAAGTAATTTCCAGCAGAAAACCTTATTTGTGACAATGACCTTTAATTTTCTTCATTCCTCTGCAAATTTCCTGGGAAAGTGTCCATGGCTAAGATTCATTCCTTTCATTAGCATGCTACAGTTGAAGAGAGGTGGGTGTGCAGCTCAACGCACGGCCTCTGCAGGCAGCTGAATACCAGAAAGATTGAAGGTCTTTGTTAGACACAGATGGTGCTAATTATGAGTAAAATCCAGCAACAGCAGTGATATGATTACTATAACACAACAACCAAAAGAAACAAGCCACAGTGGAGAGAAAATACCGCCAGGTAATGATTGTCCATGTGTTGCTATGCGCTTGGCGCTGTAGGACAAAGGGATTAGGCATGATTGTGTATTTCCTAGTTTTGTTGTTAGACATTGTCCCTTGACCACCAAGCACTAGAGGTATTCTCTTTCTTGAAGTATTAAAAATGTCGGATGTAGTGAGGCATACTGAAAAATTAGATGCATATTTTATGTACTATCCAGCTCTTAGCTCAGTGTTTGCATTTGTTCTCTGACATGGTCAGAGAGCTTGAGTTTGGTAAATTATATGCACGTAAAATATGTAAAACACTACCTGAACAACTCCAATCTATTTAGGAGATTAAAATAATGAAGTAAGGTAATTCCTCTGTATGTGTTTATCACATTAATGAAATAAGGTTGGATTATAGTGATTTTCACTTGTGGTGCAGAATCTCTTGTTAAGCAATATAGAAATAGTCTGAGTTTTCTAGACAAACCACTGTAATGAAGTTTCTGTTAATTAACGCCAGTAGTTGGTGTTTGCTAAATGGTGGAAATGAATTGTTGCAAATGAATTAAATGAGAAGTACTATGAATGAGTTTCAAATAAAATGGCAAACAATAATAGATTTCCTTCCATTATAATTGACAAATCAAGCTCTGGGGAAATTTTTGGGTACTGTTTTTATCACTTGCTGTTATACAGAAATTCTTAGTGATTGTGATGTGCAACCTTGATGATGCAATAAATTCCAATGGGATTAATTTTCTGAAGTGTTAGAGCCCTGTAAAAGATCTCAGTAACTGTCATTTCCTCTTGGCCTGTCATTGAGTGTGACTGAGAAGAGTTTAGCTGGTTTTTTTATACTTGAAGGGGGCTCCATCAGGTATTTATAGATGTTGATGAGATTCTTTGAGCCTTTTTCTTTAAGGGGCCCCAGTCCCTGAGCACCTTTGCGCCTGTCTCTGGTCTCACTTCTCTCTGTCTGTGTCTCCATGCTGGAGACACACGTCCTACTGCAGCCTGGAAAATGCTGCTGACCTCCTTCACTGCAAGGGCCCATGGGTGGCTTACAGTGAACTTCTAGACTCAGGTCATTTCCTGCAAAGCTGCTTTCCAGCTGCAGCCAGTTGTGTGCTATGCTAAGGAATCACTGAAGTTTAAGTTTGTATAATTTTATTATTCCAAAAATAAGTCAGTAATCTGAAATCACAAAACTTTGTACATGCAGTGATATTTACTGAACTTATTTGTATTAAAATGTTGCTAGATAGGCCTTTGAGTAAATATCTGTCACTTAAATTAATGTGTTTATACTGAACGAGGCAGGCTTAAGAGTTTGATCCTCAAATAGCTAAGTCCACACTTTTTCATGAGCCAATTCTTACATAGTTTAAATTTTTGTCATCTCTTAGACAAATGAGAGTACTGTATTTCAGGAATCAGATCCTTTTTTTAAGGACTAAGTGGAATGTGCAATTTTTTTTTTTTAAACATTTGGCCATTAGTTTTTTCTTCTTCAGTTTCTAGTGGCTGGACAGAAACTTGATTTCAATATAGGCAAAAATCTGTATCACCAGCACATTGTTAAGACAGCACTTTTGAAGAGAGTGAGACATACTGTTCTCTCAAGTTTCTCTCTTTGAAGGATGAGTGGAGGAAATTCGCTGGAAATGGTGGTCTGACTTAGGTGTTGTCTAATTTGAATAGCTCCTTAGCTATATTTACATTGCAAGGCTTTTTCAAAGAAGCAGGATTTTACATTGAAATGTCACACCTTGTGATGTAGGGAGGGCAGACATAGCACCATTCCATTTTGAAAGTCGAATGGGTACTGGAAGGTCATTCTCTGGTGTTTGGAGAAATGATAAAATCTATATAATTTACAGCTTTGCAGATTTAGTTTGGAACTTAAGGGAAGTTTGATAGCTGTAGCGATAAAATATTGGAAAAGATAATCATAGGGTGATTGTGGAATTTCCTGCATCACTGGTATCTCACTTGTACAAGTTATACTTGGTGATATGTTGGTTGGCAGGATTTGGAATATCTGATTATTATGTCTGCTGCAATGTAAAGCTGACTGTGTGGCCTGGGAGACTCAAAGGAAATGAAGACCACGTTGTTGCTCTGAAGATCTAGGCCTGTGCCACTAAAACTGCGGGAAAACAAAAAAAAAGCTCTCCAGCATAATTTTTAGTGTTAGAGTATCAAGGCATTACTTTATCCTGGCCAGAATGTTCAACAGAAATAGCTTCATCTACACATAGGCTGCGTTGTGCAGAGAAAATTATTCCATGACACATAAATTTTACTATATTTTTCAGGTACTTATACAGTAAAAACCCACAGAAATTCTTTGGTTCAGTGTACACAGGTCCCAAATGATGCGGTTCTTAGTATTCTGTTTCCTGTTGGTTACGAATTTCTTCACCTCTGATGCTAATTTTGTCCTCCTTCCTTGGTTCTCTTATCTATCTTTTTTGGACCAGTTGTCTTCAACCATGCCAGGGATGATGTTTTGGAGTTTATGGTCGTTAATGGTCGTTATCTTTTGTGTATCTTCTGTGATACTCCCGGTGTGTTGAGATGTTCAGCTCATCACGCCTTGAGTGGTGAAGCAGTCCTTGGAAAAGAAACTGCAATTCCCTTCCCCTGGGGAAAAGGCGAACAAGACTGACTAAAGTTACAAAAAAATTTTAAATTTTGTGTCATTTCTAACACCTGTAGAGTGGCAAGTGTGTCTAAAGGATTTCAGTCTTACAGGAATATTTTTTTGCCTAAAAATGTTGTTGATAAAAAGTGAACATTTAACACCTTCATCTTTTGTAACGCAACTTCTTATTTATTGTTATAAACTCAGAGACTCCCAAAACACTGAAGTGGATCGAAGCCTAAGGAAGATGTGTGATTCTTTCTGGCCCAGGGCAGACTCTGCTTTCATAACATGTTGCTTTGCAGTTCAAGGTCACGATTACTTAGATAAGACTGCGGTCATTTAGTGTGGCTGATCAGTGCATGTTTTCTTGTTTTTTTTTTTTTCTGGTTTGTTTGTTTGTTTGTGGTTTTTGTTGGGGTTTTTTTTTTTTGTTTTTTTTGTTGTTGTTTTGGTTGATTGGTTTTTTGTTTTTTTTTAAATACAGAGGCAGTGTGTAGACTTACAGGAATGTTTCTGAGAATATGTTAGATGTTAGCATTTTATTTCTCATCTGAAAATTAATAACAAATCCAGCAAGTATGGAGTACCACCAGGCAGAAAATTCTTTTCCCCCCTACTGTGTTGCAAGTCTGTTCTGACACCTTCTCTGGCAAGTGGCATTCCTGGCAAGTGTTTGCTGATTGTTCTGGAGCTGTTTGCAAGAAATAAATTTAAACGCATATATTTGCACATCTATGTTATAATATACTTTTGAGTCAAATCCTTTTCTCTCTGCTGAGAGGTGATTTGCTTTTGTATGCTGTCTTGCCTCGTGCGGGATACCTGACCTCATTCAGGAGGTGGGGAAAAGGGCGGTGGCCTGACAAAGGCTGTAGCAGATTGTTTCCTCACCTGGCAGTTTTTCTCCAATGAGTGGCCATTGTTAAAGGGCGTTTGAATAACACTGGTTGGTATTCAACCCTCCCATGTGCCAAACTGCGTCTTTCTTTTCCAATTAATTGTTTCTGATTTTGTGTACTGGGAAATCCAATGGCATCAGGTTAAACATCAAGCTGAAAAAGATCTGCAAATTGACAGCTGCTTCTTGTTGATTCCTAGCATCCTCATTGATTGATTTCTAGTTCTGTTTTGGGAAGATTGTCCCCATCTGCTCTAAATTCCATTAGCTTTTGTAGGGCAGGATCTCAAAGTTTGATTTGTGCAAGAGTAAGGTTTTCACCTGAAGGTTCGGGGCAGATGTCAGGCATGATGAGGTATGTTTAGAAAACCATACTTCTAAACTATGTTTTAAGTTCTGTAGTTTTTCCTCTGCTGCCCTGCTTGCATAAATCATGCATTAGTTTTGATTTCATATCTCTGCATGAACTCAGGTTTCTGAGTCCAGTGAAACCAGAGTGTTAAAAGTATCTCTCTTATCTAAAAAACCCCAGAACCAATGTCCTTTAAAAAATTCTACCCATGACTATGGATAAAAAATGATTGTAATTGAACATTTCAGTTTCTCATTCCTGTGGTTTTCTAGCCTTTTAAATTTATATTTATTTTGAAAATTATATTTAATATTTGTGTTGCAGCACTATGTATTATGCAGCATCTGAAGTACAAACTGTTACTTGGTGGCTTGAATTACAATTTACTAATCATCATTTTCTCTGAATAATAATTTACAATCTATAAAGCATCAATAAAATAAGCTTATTGACACCATTATGCTTACATACACATTCTTTGGAAAATGACTTGGATATGACTTAAGAAATATGGATAAAAAAATGTAGATTAACATTTAATTGCTTAGATTTAAAAGCTTAGATTCTGGTAACTTTCACTGGAAACAAGTTCTCAGGAATCCTGCCCTGTGTTGGTTTTCACCACCTACACCATATTTTGAAGGTCAGTTTGTGTAATGAAACTGTATAGATCACATTTATGGCTTGCTCAGTTTCACTTCTCTGTTTTCATAAACCCATACTGTGCTGCTTGATGTGTTTCCAGTATTGCTATGGGAACATATTCTTAAATTACAATTCAAATTCTTTCAAAAACCACACCAGTGTATAATTGAAATACAGGTTAGAACCTTTCTCTAGTTTTTTGTTCTTTTCCTCTTTCCAAATGAATGTCTGTATTTTTTGTTTCATCCCAAAGCATCTGACAATGCATCTGCAAATATTTTGTCCCTTGCTTTCTTTCCCTGTAGACAGATTAGTTGTGCACACTGAGCTAGAAGCATTCTTCCTTAGCACTGGACAAATTCCCACATCTATATAATATAAAAGAGGAGATAACTCAGTCGAGGTTTTAAAAATACCAGATACTGTATAGCTGTTATCAAAACATGGCTTGCATAGAAGATTGCTTTTCAGGGTAGAATTGAACATATAATCAGTGCCTTACCTCTCTGCTTTTTAAGCTACAGATACAAATAAAGATGTGACCTCTTTTTCTTTTTTCCCCCCTCCCTTTTCTCCTGACAGCTTGACAAATTGTAGCTTTTGGGACACCCCAGTAGTTGATGAGTCATTTCTGCTTAAAAATAGAATTCCTTGCAGCAAGGACACCCATTCCACTTTTGAAGCATGTGTCATTTCTGACAGAGTCACAGGGCCAACTGTGCCATGTTAATTAAGCAACCAGGAGAAAAAGAGCTCTCTCTCTTCAGTAAATACCAGAGCTGGAATCCAGCAGCACGGAAAAAAAGAAGAGGGAAATCCCATATACATGCACATGAATACCTGCAGGCTTTCCTCCCTTCCTTGTGCTTTGTGAACATTTTGAGTCTTTTCTAGATCCCTGGTGCAATGTGACAAACATCACTATCCCACCTCTCTTCTGTGCCAATCCTCTCCCTTTTTTTGTCTTAAAATCCTCAAAGACCAGACAGAGCACCACCTTCACAAAGGGAATTGTAAGGTCTAATTACTGTGTGCAGAAGAAAAATTGTAATGGAACATTACAATATTGTCATCCTTTTATTTGTGAGGCACAGAAATTGTACTGCATGAGAACAGTGGTAAGCAATCGTGCTCAGCATAAGGTACATGTGATAGAGTATCCTGTACAAGCCTCAATAGGAGAAAGTATTAAATACAAATGTAAATAATATTAAAATGGCAATTGTCGTAGATCTTGCTCACTTTAACATTCATAAAGTTTTTATTACTCTTATCAAGTCTAGTGCAATTACATGGAGTGGAGCAGACTGTTCTTTAGCAAGATTGTAGCTTGTGGCATATTTATTCATCTAATACTGATGGCAATTTGGCCTAAAAACTGGGGGCCAGCCACTTGAGCAGAATAATTTTATGGTGCTTAAAACTGTATTGCTGCAATGTTTTTCTGGAGATTTACAGATTTGTTTTTCTCACCGGTTGTACTTTGATAAGCATTAGAAATAGTGAATTTTATGGAAGCTGATTTCTTTGTAACAGCCATAAAGTGATCAATTCTTACAATTCAGGAAATGGCATGAGTTTGCTGCAAACTGTGATACCTGTAAGATTCGTTAGGCAATGTAAGTCTGATGCTAATAGCTCTAAAAGATATACATTGGCCATATGTGTTGTTCTTGATGCCATTTTGAATCTAATATTTTCTCAAAACAAAGAAATTTTCTGTTTTCATGTAATTATTTAAATTTGTCTTAATTATACTCCATCTCTGCTGAAAAAGATAACTTTTCAAACAAGGTGGCTCAGTTTCTATATATTCCTATGAGAAAATGGAATTATAAGAATAACATTATATTGATTATACCAAGTATGTTTTGATATTATTTATATTTATACTGTTAAACAGAATTAATTCTGAGTAAAAGGTGGCTTAATGTATCTGAACTCAGATAACTGATAGCTAGTTTGCAATTCACGGTCATATTACTCACAACGCTCATGGGTGACTTAGATTTAAAAAAAATAGAAGTAGATACAGGTGTCAACAGTCAGTATACTATGATTTACAGAATATCCATTCTTTACTGTAAATAATCTTTCTGAATAATGCTAGTACTTAAATTCTCGCAAAGTTCTTTGAGAAATTAATTTTAAGCTCAAATTTTTCCCACCTTACCTTTCGAATTTGGTTTCACTGACTTACATTATATTGATACGATGAAGTTCAAGTGGAAATTGGACTCATAAATTTGTCTCAAAGTCAATAAATAAAAAATATACTTTTTTTAGTATCAGCCAGATTATCAGTCACTGTATCATGTCCTGTTAGTCTTTTACCATATTACACTTTTACTGTAGATCTGAAGTGTTGCAAACATTTTGTGTAAAATTAAGGGAGTAGAATAAAAGCAAAAAGAGAGAAGACAGAAAGAATTTTCAGGATTGCCTTGGTTTGCCTTAATTTAAATTACAACAGGGTACCAGGGATATTCTTTGAACTGTGAATGCTAAATGAAGGAAACATCAGTTTATTATCAGATTCTATTTTTTATTGATTTTGAAAATTTTATAAAGATTAAATGAAGCTAAAAATTTAATTTCTCCTGAACCACTATTGGTGATTACTTATCTGTTATAAAACTAGGGCATATTGCACTTTTTTCATTTAATTCTTTAATGCCTATGAAGACATTGTGATATCTTAAGTTAAGGATTTCTTAAATAGTTCCTTTTTTTAATTACTGTCATTGTAAACTGGGAAAAAGGTTTAACAAGATTGTGAAATACCACTGCTTTGGAATTTAAACCAAAGGGCATATTGTGGTCATTTTTTCACATTTCTTAATACAGCAGTTTACACAGTATTTTGCTTTAAACAAATATCTTCTGATCAGAAAAATATTTAGACTTCATTTTAAAGATATGATGTGATACAAAGTTTTGCATTTGGCTGGAGAACTAATTGCAGTGGTTAACTAACCTTGCTGTTAAAAATGTATGTTAGCTTTCAATCTAAATATTTGGTTTCATGTTCCATTTACCTCTTCTTTTTTTCCTGTTAGTGATCTTTCCACTAATGTTTTGTAGAGATATTTCTAGACCTGTAAAAATCACATTTTAATCCCTCCTTTTTTGAATAAATTTAAAAAGCTTATTTTTTGTTTTTAAAAAATAGTATGGGGTTTTAGACTGAACCATTGCAGCAGGTTTGGTTTTTTGGTTTTTTTTTTTTTTTTTCCTGAACTCTTTTGCATTTCCATTTTATATCTGACATTTCAGTTCAAGTGTTTTGCAGTCCATATTGGGTACTACTGGGCATTAGATCTTCAGTGATTTTTGAGCGCTTCATTTCAATGAATACTTGCATTTTCTTATTCTCCTCTGGTTGTTTATGAAAAGAGTGCTAGCTATTTATGAAGGGCAAAATTAAGGTAGTGCTCTTTGTTTTTACTGCTGCCCATTTAGCCAATACAAAAATAATATCATGCTATTAGTCATGAAGAAAACTTTTCCTTCAGTTCGCATTGCAGAAGCTACGAATTATTTGAACTGATGCCCAGAATTTAATTTCTTTCCAACTGGTGAAACCTGTCTTCAGTGATAGCTGTATTCATGCTCACATATTATATTTGTTGGTTAGCATATATTGCATAATACTGTATTTTCGTGTGCCTGTATAGAAATAACCATTCTGAAAATGGGTCCTTGAAACTTGAATAGATCTGAATAGTCTGTGGACATGGATCAGCACAGGACTTTGCTGTAGTGGCTCATATATTCTCTTTGTTCTCCCTATTTGTCTCACAGCTCTTGTGAGGTACAGAATATTAAGAAAAAGTCTTTGATGAATAGAACAAAAAATGTGTGTTTCTGTTTCTTCTGGCCATTTTCACTGCAGTAGCATTAGTTTATTACTGCTTGTAAAAGCCTGTAAATAGAAAGGATAAAAGGATCAAATAAATCCAAATTTAGTGGTTAAAGACCATTAGAGAAATGCATATGACATAAATTTTTCTGAATAATTACCTTTTCTAGTCTGTTTTGAGAAATATTTATTCCATCTGCATTTTATTAGTGTTTCAGTGCTACCATACCTACCTAAAAATTGTATCACTGCATTAAAAAAACCCTTTTAACTTTGTTTCAAAGCCCACTAATCCTACACATCTTTGTGTAAAATATGGAACTGACGGAAAGCAGATACAAGTACATCCCTCCTGCTTAAGGCATTCGGTAGTTTAAATGGAATATAGACTCATTGCCATTTATGTCCTGGAAAATATATCCTGTCACTGTTCACAACCCTGTGTCTTAGCAACAGTGTCTAGAGGAAAAAATACAACAACCAAATACCCACCCCCCAAAAACGAACCCACACAGCAAACGTTTTCCAAACAACATGCTTTATATTCAGTGGTCTACATGCTATATAATATTCAGTGATGACATGTATGAAAGAAGAAAACCTATTCTCTGTTTCTTAGTTTCTGTATGCAGTGAGAGCTTACAGTGAGACTTACTCATTTCTATAATTTGATGTTGCTGGATGAAAGACATGGAAAAAGGTATGCAGTGGTTAGGAAATGAGTTCGTATCAATAAAAAAAAAATTGTGTTTAGGTTTTTGTTTAAATTTTGTTTAGATTAAAAAAGAGAAGAACAGCAACAAAAAAATATCACTGGAACATGTCATTGTGAGTCAATGAAGCCAAAGTTCCTTTCCTCTGTTTACTCAGGCACTAGTAAGGCTGGGACTTCCCAAGGAACTGTAGGGAGTCTATTTTATATTCCTCCTTGTGACACTGTGTGCATATCAGGCGTTGCTTCCTTTTCTTCTTTTTTAGTCATATGGAACTTTCCTTGATTTCTGTCACTAAGAAAATTAATTCGAAAGAAGTATAAAAGTGTTTCGGCTCTTGCTGTGAGTACTATGCAGTAACACAGCAACGTCTGGCACTAATTATTGTCATGTGAAATATTGCATTACAAAGAATAATCATAGAATCACAGAATATGCTGAGTTGGAAGGGATCCACGAGGATCACTGAGTCCAGCTCCTGGCCCTGCACAGGACATCCCCAGGAGTCACACCATGTGCTGAGAGCATTGTCCCAACTCTGCTGGAGCTCTCTCAGGCTGGTGCTGTGACCGCTGCCCTGGGGAGCTGCTCCAGTGCCCAGCCACCCTCTGGGAGAAGAACTTTCTCTTGATATCCAGCCTGAACCTCCCCTGACACAACTTCAGGCCATTCCCTCGGGGCCTGTCACTGTCACCACAGAGCAGAGATCAGTGCCTGCCCCTGCTCTTCCCCTCACAAACAAACTGTACCTGCACTGAGGTCTCCCCTCAGTCTCCTTCAGTCTGAACAGACCAAGTGACCTCAGCTGCTCCTCACACGGTTTCTCTTCCAGAGCCTTCACCATCTTCATTATCCTCCTTGGGAATCTTTCTAATAGCTTAATATGTATCTTTCTTGTATTGCAGTATATGATAAAGTAGGAAGTTGGACAGAAAAAAGACTATTCTGAGCTCTTGAAGAGTATGTTGAGACAAATGACTGTAACAAATGTATTTCTTGCAGTGTTTATTGGTTTCTGCTAGATATTGCACTGTGTTTCCCATCTTCCCCTTTATTCAGCCATTTGGCTGCACTTTGCCTTTCTTTGTCAAAAATAATAATTTGGACATAATTTTTGTAGGATTTTTCTCCTGAGATTTCATTGCTTTTAATCATTCTCTACTCTCTACCTCACAGGATACTTTAGAATTAATCACGTAAGTCTGTGACCTTGATTATGTGAGGCTTCCTGTTTTTTGAAGAATGAATAACGGCTACTTTTCTATCAAGTAACAAAGAGACTTAAATTTTCCCCGATTCAGCAATGTCAGGCATATGTCACCTGCGAAATTAGTTAAATAAAGTCAAAATTCAAGTAGTCTATGACAGATTGACTTTCTATGCAGATATAATTTACACGAGGTACATTGATAAGAAGAGTCAATAAGAACCTCATCAAAGACTTATCTTTACCAAATATGGTTATGACCTATATATTTACTTATAGGTTTTAACTGTCTTCTATTGCCCCTGGCTGGTACATTGCAGTGTGCAAGAGAGGGAAGATGCCGTTTACTGAAGGAGAGCTTCCCAGGACAGCTGACAGCTTGGGGCAGCTCAGTGTCCTGAGCTGGGCCCGAGACAGCAGCTCTCAGTCTATTAGCCACTCAACAGCATTTCGATAGATCCTTTCTCCATTAAATATTTTTTCACTTGTTTTAATTCTAAACTGTGGCAAATTGTAACTGCACCGAGCAAAATATTTTGAAGACATCTGAATTCTGATTTTGCTCCATTTCTTTTTGGAGTACCATAAATGTAAACAGATTTGCACTATGATAAATTTGGGAACAAGTTGTGTAATTTTAAAACTGAGAGCAAGCAACCTTTTTAATTCTTCCTTTCTGATTTCTTTATTAAGCTTCAGATAGTTTCCACTTTATAAAAGGTATCCTTTCAAGTATAATTTCTTTTTATGGAGATTGCTGCTTTTTCACTTGTTCTCAGTGCAGTTCATATTCATGTAACTCATGATCTCAGTTTTTTAAAAATTAAATAAATTGGCACACTGTGATACAGGTTTGGAAGGCATAGTAATAACTTGGTGGATGAAAAGATGTACATCATGGTTTTATTATGAGATTTAGTATTAGATTGTAACATTCCCTGAAATTATTAAAAGAATAAATGTTGCTGAGGCATTATTTGTTATCACTAAACAGAGAACATACAAAGCATTTGGGGTGTTGGGATCATTTAAGTTGTTAAGGATAGCTTATACAGAAGATGTAGGTTGACTTTTAAAATTTTTTCTCTTTTCCCCAGTGGAAATTATTTGCTCCTAAAGCAAATAACAAAATAATTGCTTCTGAAATGAGCAACTCAGCTTAATTGACTAAAACCAATGAAAATGAGCATGCCAGGAAATGTAAAGAGAGACAGGGAATGATTCTTCCCACTATAAAATATCCATGTTTGATTTCTAAGGGTATTACTGTATGAACTTCCTCCTCTTTTGGCAAAGGAAAAAATTATCTTGCCAAGTCTAAAATGCCTGTTGAGATTTCAGAGCTTGCAGATGACTCAAAAAAAAAAAAAAAAGAATCTCTAGCACAAGTAATTTTGGAATGTTGAAGATGGGAGAGAGAGGAGTAGTCTTAAAGCTGTGGGTTGCATGTAGTTGATTTGGCTTGTTTTTGTGTTTTTGTCACTGCTTATTAGGTTTATTCTGCTTATGTGGGAGTGAATCTGTTAGTATAGTTTATAAACCCTATAACTTTAGAGAGGTGATTTTTTTTTAAAAAAAGTGTATTATTATCTTTATACTGAGTTTTTTATGTCCTCTTAATAGTAATAAGTGTCCCTATAGGAAAGGGAGTAGTTATGCCTGGGAGAGAATGAAAAGTAATAAATTGGCACTAGTAATGAGCCAGAATATAAACTGGAGGCCTGGTCTCCTTCTGTAAGCGTATGATTTCTTGATCAAAAACTAGCATCCATATTATATAGTGGAACTGTTATGCTAGACAGAATTTTAAAGTTTTAAAATTACATTTTAAAATATGTCTAGTGATCTGTTTGCCTGTACAGATACTGTTTGACAAGCAGGTAACTGCATTTAGTGTTTCACTGGAAAAAATGAAATCATCATTTATTGTTAATGTATGACTGATAATTTCCTCCTGAAAAAACCCACAGATTTAGTGAGCTTCATTTTCTGAACTGAACACAAGAATAAATCTGTATATAAATAAAGCTTATATGTAAGACAAAATGAGCTACTTCCTGAAGTTAAAAAAATTTTGGAAGTTAGAGGCATGTATCTATTATCTATTTTCCTAGTTTAGAATTTTTCAAACTTTGGTGAGCATGTTATATTTCTTTTATTTTTAAACAGCAGTTTGATTTTTTAAATCATATTTATGGTTGACTGTCAAACCAATTATATAGGATTTATGCTTCCCAGGATTGTACTGGGTTTTATTTAGTGCAGACAGTTTAACGAATGAAATGTTTGGTTTTCTCTCAGTGTTAACATTCGGGTCTGTTTTCACTGAGACTTCTATATATAGTGTGTAGAAGTACTGTTGACCATCTGATAAAAGCAAAACATAGTAGGTAAATCAGAGTTCACAGTGTTTAATTTTTCATAATCTTTGTCAGAGCAGTTACAGTTTACTCTTTATCCCCTTAAAAACATAACAGAAAATCTGGAAAGGGTGTTGTTTGGTGGGGTTTTTTTTATTTTATTTTTCTGTATTGATATTAGATGTTGTATTTTTTGTTTTCGATTTCTTGATATTATTGTGAGTAGCTCTTTGAACAGTGTAGTATTCATTCTTCCCACTTACCATTTAAAATTAGTGAACAGAGGTGGCTAATATCTCTGAATATTAATCTTTGAGCGTTCTTAATCTTCAGAAATAATTAGTTCTATTAAAATATTATTCCTACTAAAAAACAGTAAATACTTTACCCTACTGGAGTATTTGTGTAAAATGAATGACCCCCAGTGGTCATGTTGTAGATTACTCTCTGTCTTTTACCACTGTTCCTAACAGTAATAGAAACGGAATTATCTTAAATGGGACATCTTTGATAAATGATTTTTATACTAAAGAATTACTTTCAATATGAAATTGCAACAGTCTGTCGTGAAATATGTATTTTAATAGCTGAGGAGAAGTGCTACGTACAGAAGATAATGAGAAGACAACTCTAGTTGAAAATTGTTCAGATCAGACTCACGTGTATAAAAGCAAGATCTGCACTCAGCTATATTTAGGCTGTTCTTGTAAAGCAAAATGAAATGTCATCAGGAGGACTTTGTAGTGATAGACAAATAATTTTGATATCTGCTTATCATAATTAAGTGTTAATGTTTTGAATTCCAAGATATTATTCCATTAATTAGTTATCTATATTAATCCCAGGCACAGAACCAACGATTTTATCTGCAAAAGTCGTTCCAGTAATACGAAAGAAATATTTTGTGGTTTTGATTTTATTCTGATCAATGGGATTTCAAGATTATTGGTACTTTAGAGGCTCCAAGGCTATATAACTGCATAAACAGATCTTTGCTGAGTAGAGATGTCTTTTCCCTCTATAGCATGTTTATTTAATAGGTCATTAATATGTTATTATACTTAAAGTATCATTTTTTGAAATATAAAATATTTATTAATGAATCTATTTTTTTCCATTTGGCATTTATGTTAAACTAAGACTTTCAACATATAATGCATACTCTTTTTTCTCTAGATTTGAGTGGATGCATATGAATGTATGTGTTTAAAATCTTATGCATTCTGTAGGTAGTCACTGAACATGAGTGAAGCAAAGAAGATTCGCAGCTACTCAGCTCTAAATCAGATTCAGACTTCAATCAATAAGAATGATGAGACTCTTTAGGGTGATAACTTGCCCTCCTTTTTCAGATATTAATGAGCCCCATTTGTACTGAATTTCAATTCACATCAGTGCTGAAAGTAGCAATAAAAAAGAATTGCAGGTGAGAAATACAATTTTAAGCAGCAGATCAGATTCTTTAGCAAACCCAGGCTCAGTTTCTGATAAAAATGGAAGTGTCATTCATTGCTGCGTTTTGCACACTGTCCTTAGGCTGCTTACTCCCACTCATGCCAGCTGCCAGATCTTTTCCAACCCCCACTCAGCGTCTGATGTAGGTTTTTACATCAAATGCTAATGGAATGGAATAAACTCTATCTGGACCTTAGTGTGAGTCAGGAGACTGGTATCGGTTAACACAGAGGGAGACCACCTGAACTTGTGGAGTCTGAAACCGATCTCGAACACCATGGGGAAGGAATCACGATGTAAACATTACATGATCATTATGTAACTCATAAGGGATTCTCTAATGTAAATTCAGTCAGTTCAAAGGCAGTAATGTAGAAGCACATTATAAACAGAAATAAATTCTTTAAATTCATGTGTGAAAATACATTGTAAGGAGAGGCAAAGGTTAAAAAAGATCAAGAGAAACATGGCACATGCAAAAGAAACAAGCTAAGCCTTAACATGTTTTGTATCAGAAATGTAGAACTACCAGAGACTCACATAAACAGAGGGAGGAAGAGCACAAGTTCAGGTGGCTTTTTCAGACAAACACATGCATCCAGCAGTTAGGCCACAAAGTAAGAGAAGAAAAGGTATTTTAAAATGGGATGCATATACAGTATTTACCACACAGTTTAAGAGGATTAAGTGGTATTTTGCCTGTTAATTCATGTATTGCCAGTAGTGTGAGAAGGGAAACATTGTACCTCTGTACTGCCCCAGAAAAGAATAGCAACCCCTCCTCACCAGTATTTTGTTTATGACTTGAAACTTGTTATTATGACAGGTTAGGAAATCAGTGTTGACTCGAAATGCTGGTACATAAAGTGACTTCATTAGGTACATTTATTTATGCTCTTTCATGAAGAATGTTTTCTGTCATACAATTTCAGTGTTTATTATAGTTACCACAATTCTCTAGAGTCCTTTGACTTCAGGTCTTAGAGACAAGATGATACAGATATGCTGCACCTGTTCTGTACATTAAAGCAGTAGAATACTTAGCTCAATCTAACAACTAATTAGTTTTCATAAACTCTATGAATAAAGTGCTTTTCAAGAAGTTAGAAGTTAGTTTACTTCAGCAGGGATTTAGAAATACTTTTTAAAGTATTTACGTAATGCAACATTTCTGGTTTCTTCCTAGTCAACTGACCACTGCATAAAGCAAAAATCTGTGCTGCTTATTCTCCTAACCCAAGAGAATTTAAACAGTTAATCAGTTAATGAAGTTAATCAGTTTTTGACATAAAAAATCTTTAATTTTTCTTTTCAGTGATACCCTCATCTTTACTAAATGGAATTTCCAGTATAGCAAAACTACACAAAACTCATCTATGTTTTTAGTAGCATCAGAAGACAAAAAAATTTTGCTGGACTTACAGTGTTTACACAAGATTTGACAAGTGAGCTGTGGTAATTCTCTTTTACTACCCAGAGTTGTTACTGTGTCTCTTGGGGCTGCTTAGTGCACCACAGTGACGGCTGCTGCTATAGAAATGCTGAATACATATTTATAAAAGTGCAGCAATAATTTGTCATCTTCATATATCTCAGTACATATGCTTGATTGATTTGGAGCATCCAAATCCAGAATTGTGGTTTTGGCTCATCTTTAGTTCTTGGAGTCCTCTGTCCTCTAGACAAAATCATGGAATGTGACATCAGGCAGGGTAGGATTAATGGCAACCCAAAGGAAAAGAGATTGTGCTAGGAAAACATCAAAAGGAGTGGGGAAAGTCTGATCTTCAGTCTTGATGAACTAGGAGTGTTCAGAAACCAAGAATCAGTAGGTATTAGAGAGGAACATTTTGTTCCATGTTTTTTAAAAAAGACTTTTTTTTCCCCCCAGGTGATACATAATATGAAACAAAACCTCCAAAAATGCAGGTTATTGGGAAATTTAACCTTTATAGGTATAATACAGAGGCTGGTTGTTATAAACTGTTTTGCTGAATTATTTAGCTAATTGATTTCTTTGCTTTTCACAATGTCTTTGTGCAAAAGTTGCAGGAGTACTTGATAGATAACTTCCTTAGCTGGTAGTTTGCATTAAGTATAAGGTTAGACCTTCTAAAACATGATTTAGGGAAAGAACTAACTGACAGCTTGTGAAGAGAATGGACAGCTTTTAAAAAAATTGATTTAGTTTTGGTCTTACATGACATTGACATTACTTAACCTTCGATTTCCTTTGAGGTTTTAGGTCTAAAAACAATTGAATTTCATGGTAGGCTTTTTTTTCCCCCCCTAAGCTGTCAGACTGCTACAAGTATTTGCACGGGTTTGCCAGTTCCAATTATTAAGTTGTGCTCTCACATTTCAATCAATGTTACATTTCTTACCTGAATAAGACCCCCTTTTTAACTTTACTTCTTTTTCATGTGGTAGGCCTTGTTACCTTCAAAAAAAACCATAGTAAGCAATGCTTAATTTTTGCTTTTTCGTTAGTGCTACAAAAATTACTATTATGATGCAAGTGAGGGGGAAAAAGGGCTCTAACAGAAATGCACTATTATTCTTTTGTGGTTTTCCACTTTTCAGGTACATCCTAATATCCTAGGCTACATATTTTGTAACAGGAAAAAGGAAAGAAAAATGGTGAAAAGAGCTGACAAACCAGATAAAATCCTTGTCCTTAAGGATCTGCTTAAATCAGGGTGCATTATAGGAAGAGCAGGCTGTATTGACTAAGGCTGGATGTCAAATGGCCCAAAACGTCCAACACCCCCCAGTGTTTTCCCATAAAGTGTTTTCCTTACCACTGTCTTTCCCAGACTGCCTCACTGATCTTATGTTCTGACATTTCTTCTGGTTTTCCCAGCTTTTCCTACTGTTCCCTAGCACTTCCCACATGAAGGAAAGTGATCCATTTCTCCAAATTGAGTTTAATTTGAAGCTGTCTGGAGCTTTGTGAGGAAATGTTTGAAGCAGTCAAGAGATATTTGATTGGTGACTAGAATGCACACCTGGATGAGTAATCAAATTAGTTCTGTAAAGCTTATTTTAATTCTGGAGGATATTTACCATTTCAGAGTAAACGGAAATTGGTTCTGGACAAAAGCTTTGATGTGGTCACTTGCAAGAGAAATGGGAACCTTAAGTGAACCCTGGCACATGTGTGTGACTCAGGCTTTAAAGCAATTCAGTAAAAACATGTAATCACTTTGGCAGATGCAGTTTCAGTGGTGTCATGAGTAACAAGAATAGAAACTAAATTCTTCAGAGCTGTAAGACCTTAAAGTTCATGCTGATACTTTTTATCTCTCCCTTTCTAATATAAGCAGTGTAACAATAAAGCTGGGAATCAAATCTGCTGTACTTAGGTGCTTTTTACAAGAATTTTTATAGCAGCTGTCAGCATAGGACATTTTTTATATACATATATATTTAGTGAACAGATTCATACTGAGAACATGGTACTGTAGATCTGCCTGCTGGCTGAAGTAATGGTGTGAGTTCTTTTTATTTTTTAATGTTATTTTACAGGCTGTGTGTTTTTGAGTGCTCTTCTGCTTATAATGTCTCTTGTCCTTTCCAAAATGGTAGCTGTCTAAATCTGAGTTAAATGGCCCTTTTTCCAAAAGCATTTGATAGCATTATTTTTACATATACAAGGGATATGTTTTATCCCTTGAAGTAACTTACAGGTTAATTGAATTGTAGGGTTCTGCAATCTCATCCAATACATTAAAAAAAAAATAAAAAAAAAAAATTTGTGTTTTCTTAGAATCCTTGTTCTTGCTTTACTGCTTTAAGCAATACTGATGGAAACATGAATCTCCCAAACTGCACATTCCTGAATAATTGTTTAACATGGCAAGTGTCTCCTTAAGTCCTTTTCTTTGTGCAGTGCTATGTACAGCGTATATAGTTTAAAATAAGATCAATATCTGTTTTTCAATAATTTGTAATAATGTTGATCAATTATTTTGAGCCTGAAAATTCTTTATTTAGATGAGTACTTGTGAAAAAGCTACCTTTTAAAAATAAGCACTGTTCTTCAGGTTCTTAGAACTGTTTGTTTGCTTTTGATAAATTATACCAGAACAGTGGCCAGTCATTAATTGTGTAGCACACTGTAAACTAGAGCTTATTTGTGAATTGTTCCTTTCAGCTGATGTAGCCTCTGAAAATTTTACCTTTTCATTGTATTGGAGAGTGGAATAATTCTAATGTGGAGGAATAGTGGATAATTTTGCTTTAGTAGGAATATAATTTTTAAAAATTTGGATAAAGTACTGTTTCTTTTCTGAGAAGAGAGCTGACCCTATCAATTGTTCCAAATGCAGCTGACCAGATAGCTGTGTACATTTATATTCATAACAGGATTAGATAGCATACTAGTTTAAAGGAAACAGAATTTCTGTGCATTCGATGTCCATTTGGGCAGGGCATACCGATGTTTCCATTCTGAAGACACCCACTATCTTGAAGTTCAACATTTTTGGTCTTGGAACCATGCCAGAACATTTTCTTATACATGTGCAGGTGCTATAGTGTAGCACAAAGTGGATTTCACTGTTTGCCATCAGCCTCAGTGGTTTAACGTTAGGTGAACTGTAGTTGAACTGTAGTTAGTTAACTATAGTTGAACTGCCAAAGAGTCTAGCCAGGGATAAGAGACGTCACCTTCTCCGGCTGCTAAAGAATTGTGGTCTGTTCATGGGTGGGTAGGAAGGAACAGTGGTTAGTTTCAGGGGCCTTTTTTTCTGTCTCTTTTTTTGTTTTTCCCTTTTTCAATCAAATCCCTTTCCACAAGTAAGTTGCATCAGTTCGTTTTGAAAGAGAACACTGAAACAAACTTACAAAGCACCCAGTGCACTTAGCAGGGTCTGAATGGCTATAATGGGCCTGCCTGCATAATATGCATACTATATATCTTTGGAAGGAAATCTATGACCTGAGTAACATATGTGTTGGCCCGTCCTGACACATTGCACGTGATGACATCTGTTGACAAAGTATTGTTAGCAGCAGGGATCAGAAAGACATGGCATGTGAAGTCACTTGTAGCTGCCAACAGCTCAGATTGTATTACATGGCGGGCTTGGAAATCTCTATTAGACTTTGTAGAGTGTCAACATATAGGTAACTTGACAAGGTTGACTGAGAGGTTTGTGTGTAGAGTCAAAGGATTTTCAACCGCTGAATTC
Organism: Pardalotus punctatus; assembly: GCA_013400915.1. Lineage (NCBI taxonomy): Eukaryota > Metazoa > Chordata > Aves > Passeriformes > Pardalotidae > Pardalotus > Pardalotus punctatus. The sequence continues at coordinate 947,457 of VZTX01022504.1, read as the reverse complement.
AGAGCAGATGTTTTACAGTGAGAACTTCAGGGCTTTGGATTTGTAGCAAAGCTGTTTACTGTAATAACAGTGATGTGAGTCCTTCCATTCTTCGGGAAGCTTTCTTCCCATTAGCTCACTGGCTGGTACCAAGAACATTCTTATAGTGTACTCAGTTATTCCACTTACAGTAAGCTTTCATTGTGATGTAATATCACACTCTAAGCTTGCACGCAATCCTAGTATGTAAAATGTTAGTAGGGGGAAAAGTTGACAGAAAAGATGCCCCAAACATTGGCTAATCTCTTTGTAACTGATTTCTGCTAACAGATGTTGATTGTAAAGTGTTTCACTAAAAGTAGGACTATGCTACTAAAAATGGGCAGTTAAAAGTCAGATTTCTTTGTGGGATTAAAGCTGCAGGTATTTCAGGAATCATAGCCAAAAAGTTGGTTTCCATAAGTTTCATTCCAATTCTTGCTATTTAAAGGTTAACCTATGTAAGAGTCTATCAAGACTCACAAACTAAGATGCTAATTGAAAAACAAATAAACAAAACAACTAAAAATCTGTATGCTTTTCTGAAACTTGGTGTTAAATTTTAATATTCCTAAATTTGACTCTAGTATTTAAATCTGTAGAACCAGCATTTTTATGAAATAATTGTTATGTTCTGTATAGCAAGCAAGCAGTGGACCTATGAACTTTCATCAGTGTTCTCCCAAGAAAACCATAACAATTACTTTTGTAAACTGAGTTTAGAATATTTTATTCCTAAATATATTCATGTTGGTTTTGTCTGTTATCAAAGTACCATTTAGAACTTCACCTGTAATTTCTTTTCTTTCATATTATTGTTGCCTTTAATTTTGGGATAGTCTTTGCTAGTATTTGTACAACTATGATTTGCAAAAATGCACTCATGTCTAAACTACAGGAGAATTACATTGCTCAATTTGTGGATTTCCTCTGGAATAGAGCAAGGTAACTTTTTATTACAGGATGGATCAGAAAAGTGTAATCCCACTGTTCTGTTCATTGTTATCTGTGGTAATGACAGCTGTATGTTTGTCAGTGCCTTCAGAATGCACAGAACATGTTATAGGAATGGCATTATCTTAACGTTACACATTTTTGTAATCACTGTATTCTTTAAAGGAAAATAACTCTAGATAGTGATTACAAAATAGCACAGATAAATGGTCATATTGAGCTTGTTCCACCTCATTTGTGTCTTAAGTGTAAGAGCCATAATGTTATGTTTTTGTTGTCCTTTTTTTCACTGCTTAAAGCCCTGTAAATTAATTTTTAGTGTGGAAGTCAATTTAGAGAGCACTTACTGGGGAGGAGAGATTAAGAAATCAATTCCACAAATAATACTTTGCAGCACTTACTTAAAAGTAAAAGCAGCTATTTTTAATCTCGCAGCTCCTGGCCAACATTCTGTACATAAGCCTGTGACAATATTTCCATCAAAAAAATCCCTTTGCCTCTCAGCCATTAAAGTTTTCCACAGGGTTAAATATTCACTTGGCAGGTTTAGGCCTAGAAGAATTTCGTTCTGGCACCCGCAGGCCTTGCTGGCCCTGCCGGTTGCCCAGGGGCCTCTCCTGCTGCAGAGGGGCTGCCCCGGCCCCCAGCTTCAGCCGTGACCTCCTGGGTTCCCCAGCGCTCCCTCCTGCCTTGCCCTTTCCCTGAGGACCAGAGCCCACTCCTGGCAGTGTTGGCAGCGGTGGCCAGGCCTTGTGGGGACAGGTGGCCAGCTCTGTGTGGTGGCCACCTTGGGCTGCCGGTTGCGCTGTTCCCTGGTGTGGGGTGGGAAGGGCGCTCCTGGGGCGCCACCGGACCCTCGGTGCTCTGGCGTGCCCAGAGCGCTGTTGGAGTGACCCGTCCCTTCGTGGGACATGGCAGGGAGTGTCGCTTCTCAGTGCCGGTGAAAATAAATAAAATAAACCTAGATTAAATTCCCCGAGAGCTTGGCAACCATTCCCAGTCATCTTAGCTGAGAGAGGTGAGGAAAAAAATGAGCTTCTGTTTCAAAATCTGGTGATCAGTTTAAAGCTGAACTTGTGAAGAGGCACCAGAGCGCTCTGCCTGAAAGTTGTTAGAAAATCTGTGGAGCCTTGATTGCAGAAAGCAGTTAAAAATGAGCTCTGGGAGTATTCACAAATCAAGGACATCTTAAAATAATTGCTTCATTTGAAACAGTTAATCCAAATTTTATATTAAATTGTATAATCTGTCTTCCACTCCAGTTTTCTCTTAATTATTTCTTTAGGCATACCTTGAAGTTGTAGGTAAAACTTTTAAGTAAAGGCAGTGCCCTTATGTGGACTATCAACCAGACACAGACTTGTGGTTTTTTTATCCTCAGAATTCTCCCTAGTAATTCTTACTGCATTATTACATACATGTGCTATCCTATATCATAATAATCTGATTTCATGCAGGTAGAATGCCTGCTAATATATAATAATTCAGACTTTCACCATGATGTCATGTAGTTATATTAATTTGACAAATAAACTGTGGTCTGCTTCAATTTTCTTCAACACTAAGACAATATTTATATTGGAGAAACTGAGATTATGAACTTGGGAAATTGAGGACTTGAACACCAAAAGATAGAAAGGTTTACATGTAACCCCAAAGTTTTCTATGTAATTTGGGGAGAAGAAGAATAGTTTTTTTCTGTGCTGTATTTATGTTACTCTAAACATTGTAAATCCAAGGTTCTAGTTAATTATCTTTTGGGTAAACGAAGGGTAATATACAGAATATGATAGGAGCTTAGGGTAAGATGAATAACAAATGGAAGGAATATCCCCACCAAATAACCCCAGACTGATAAACTTAATTTTAGAGCTGGAGGAAAGATGCACAGGCAGAATGGTTTGGGGCAAGTAGAACCCAATTTGCTTTTTAATTGTTTGCCTTACCTACAGAATCAGTGCTTCAGTGCTCCATTTTAAGGCTTCATATCAGTATATTCTTCCTTTGTTTAGTACTAGGCAAGCTCAAGTGCTTTATCTGTGGTGATTTTATCTGTCCTATAGCAAAACTGTAGTTTTGGTTGAATATTGTAGCTGAGATATTTCTTTGTAGTTCAGATTTTGATTATATGTATGTAAGAAAAGTTTTTGAATTACAAACATAGGAAATGTAATCTTTTTTAATATAATAGCAAAAACTAGCAGCAGTAGTGCAAGTTAAGTTTTCCTAAAGGTGTTTGGAAAAGCAATCTCTGATAGCAAAGACATTAGATTTTCAGTATCCATGCATCATGTTAATCATTCCAGTAACACTTGGTGTGATTACAAAATATATTTAATGGATTTTAAGATCATTGTTGTTGTTACTGGTAAGCCTGAGGCCTACACATCCTAACCTTTAGACCTTCACTGTGATTTGTGCTACATAAGAAAATGAGAAAGCAATCTCTTCTCTACTAAACCTGGAAATAGAATAAAACAATATATAGGTGTACAGAACAGAAAGAAAGACAAACAGTAAAAAATTGAAAGAAATAACATGTCTTTTCACTACTTCCCCAAGTGATGTGATTATGGGGCCCATAATAAATAAATTAAGATCACTAAATTTATTAATTTTGGGCAATATTGGACACCTTTTTTGGATTAAGAGCTCTAGCCTAACAGGTAATGATTACTGTCTTGAAAGATCTCTCAAAATATTTGGGACTCCCGTGATTTTCTGTCATTTTTTTGGCATCTGCTTACAATCACTTGAACAGATGCTGTTAGTTCAGGAATTTCTGACTGATTTTCCTGTGAGATTACAGTTGTCGCTCCAGCTGGTAATTGTGGGTTGCAGGTCTCACCTGCCACCAAGTGAAGCTTGTGTTCTCACACCGTGTATTTCCTGATAGAAGCTCCCTGAGTTTACATTTTTTTGTGCAGAGGGGAAAGGCAAACTGGATTTTGGCAAGAGGACAATTGGGATTATGACTAGCCACGGGCACTATCAAACAGTGGTGTGATATCACAAGTCACCTCTCCCCAAAACTGAACTAGTATTTGCTAGTAGACTTGGTTTGTTATTCCCTTTGCTCTTTTCGTTAACTTCTGCAAATGCTTGGATTGGAAAGGACAAATGAACAGGGTAGAAAAAGATAGTATACAGGACTTAAATTGACAAAAGCATGAACGCCAGTTTTGGAATAAGAATTCTGCAAGTGTATTAATGAGGATCACCCTGTGATTTTGAAGGGCATCCTTTGGTGGAGCTTTTGCTCTGCGTTTGCTGTGCCTTCAGGTGACAAAACTGATCTTCACACTCAAATGAAAATTAGCATAAAGAAACAGTGATAATTAATTACTTTAGATGGTAATGCATACAAATTCCTTGGCATTCATAGTTAGTTTGTATGTGCAAGAAAAGAAATTAAAAAAGAGATTTTCATTGGTCCACATAAGCCTAAGATTCTTATTAAGAAGGTGAGCCCATTAATAGTCAATTCTTCATAGCCAATTTGACTATGAAGAAATTGTGCCAGCTGGGCACGTCTGTGGCCATGTGACTGCTAACTTCAAAGGGATCTCCTTTTAGCAATAACGGGTGTAAAAATTCCTGTGATGCAGGTATGACGGGAAAATGGGGACTACAAGTTACGAGTGAAGAAAAGACAGGATAGTTATGATATCCACTAACTTTGTGTACATTTTTCTGTAAGCAGTTTTGCTAAAAACACCCCAGTTTCTATCTCAATTTTTAAGAGGTTAATAGATTATAGTATCTGCTAGTTGATCAGTGAATAATGAGATCGCTTGGGTTCACATAAGTGAAATATGAAGAATAAATGTTCTGTGTCTATTTTCTCTGTACACAATACTATATTTCTCCAAGATTTTGTGTCTTGGTAAGTGTAAAGTAGGCAGAACTGAATCCTTGTGAGTTTATAGTATGACATTAGGAGTCTTGCTTTTTTCCATTTGTATTAAGCATTAGTCCTTTAATGTGCAGCTTGTAATACTTGATTGCAATGAGAAATCTGATAGTTTTTTCTCAAGCTGTTCAGATGTTGTATGTGTTATATGTAAGCAAATTTGCAAAGCTGTAACTGATAAATATGCTGTTCTGGAAGCTGGCACAAGAACCATGATTTTCTCTGCCAATAGAGCGCTATCTTAGTTGCTTAGTACTCATTTAAAACAATAATCTCCCAATATTTTGGGAGTGGGAGGAGTCATGTTATGAGGAGGAAATACAAACAAATTTGCCAGCAGATTGATCAAAAGCGTCTTTCTCCACACAGTGGTGCTAACTCACAAATTTTTTAATTGGCGCCGTAAATGGCATTTAAACACATTTATAGTGTATTAAAAAAAATTACCATGTTTAACTTGGCTGAGCCCCTTGTAACACTTAAATGTTAGACCTACCCTGTAGCTATTATGGAGCGAACAAGATTGCTTAAATTATAAAAATACTGTGTGTGGTGCTTATATTGAATGTCAAATAAATGTATTCTGGTCACACAGAGCATTAGACATATTTACTCCCTTCCCCTCACAATTTATGAAGCTGAGTTTCACAAGAACTTTTTAAGAATCGGTAAATTTACCTATCTGTTGAGAGCCTGTCAACTGGATATAATATATTAATAAGGGTACTTTCAGTGTATCTTCCTTTATTCTACTTGCTCTTGAAAAATTCTCTCAGAAGTTGTGAGGAAGTTGTGAAAAGTTATTAAACCACTTTTCTTTGGGTCTTTATATATTTAATGGACTGGTTTTCTTTGCAGATACATGGAGTTATGTAGGGATCTTTCTCAACTTCCAGTTACTAGAGTTTCTTCTTGTTTTTCTTGTTCATAAAAAGGCTCCCCTACACCTCCAACTCCCCCTCCTGCCCAAACCCCCATGGTCTTACCTGTGCACTTTTGCACACTGCATTAGTTAGTGGCATTAAGCTGGTGGAGTGAATGCCTGCTGTCATCATGGAAATCTGGCAAAATTCTCTTTTAATTACTTTGTAAATCTGGTTGAAGACCATTAATATCTATCCTTATAAATCTTGTCTTTCTCAAATATTTGCTGAAAAGTCAGGGGACAATATACAAAACACAAAGCAAAGTCTGCACCAACTGCTAGGAATTATTTTTTTCTCATTGTTGTTTGCTTTTGAGAGGGACAAGCTCTATTAAAAGAATTGTTGAAATGGTTGTTTTTATTATTTGTTCTTAGTTATCATAATTAATAGAGCTGTCAAGCACAAATCATTTCACATTTTAGGCAAAGCCTGTGCTTGTCAGCTAAATAATCTATCAGTACATTGAAACCAAGGTGCTGGGAATAGGATGATGCCAGCCAGCAGTACAACAGCAAACAGAATACTGACAGCCTTTTGGAAGTTTTTCATCAAAGTTCAATAATGGCCCATATGTCATTGAGTTTGATTTATATGCCAGAAAGGAGTTTTCTGACTCTCCTTGCTACTTACATAAAACTTGGGTTTATGGAGAAAGAGAATTTCTACATGTAAGTCACTAACATTGAAAAGTGAATTGGAATTCTTTTGTATTGATTAAGAATGTCACTACCAGTTTTATCAGGTTTGGAGAGACAGGAATGAACCTGCCTGTGCAGATTAATCAGTGGAATAACCTCTCAGGCAGGAGGTAAATGAAAATAAATTACTTGCCTGCATGAGATCTAAGTCTGTGGAGACTGCTCTAATATCATGTGTGCCTCACTCAGAGGCTGGTACCTGATGAACATTTGGAGCCTTCCTCTTTTCTGTACACAAACAAGAAAGACCCCTCACCCCCAAGACTGAATGCCTAGAGGAAGAACAGAGCAGAAAATTAAGTCTGAAATTTTAGTAAACAACCAGACAGCTACAGGTTAGTGGTAAAATACAACAGAAATGGGAGGGAAGAAATGGAGTACATTTGGCAGGGTGACAGAATTTATTTAAAGACAGATTTTTCATTCTCTGAGTTTCAGTTGTAAAAGTTCGCAGACTTTACACTGAAGATTGCTTTTTCTCAACATTTTGAAAAGCAGTCTTTGGAGTTAGATAAGTTTTGGCATTCTCAGAGTTACATACTTTTTGGCATTCTCGGAGGATACCAAGTAAGTGATACAGTATGAAGAAAAGTCTGTGGAGTACATACAAATGCATATGTAGTACTTAAAAAAACTTCTTGTGAAGGAACAGTTGCGTAGAAACAAAATTATCCAAGCAAACATTTCCATGCAATGAAATGTGGTAACATGCAATGAAAATAGACCTTAGCATGGCAGCAAGCCTGCTAAGCAAATTAATATTCTGAGCATTAACTTCATGGTATGTGGCTGTAAGATTCCGTGCAGGTGTGTAGCTGTTTATTTGAATCTTTGTCCTAATCATAATAAATTCTTGAAAAGATATTTTAGTAGTGGAAGAGAGGGATTCAATGGTGTTTTATTAAAATAAATAAAGTAAAATCTATTTCTCTTTCAAACTACTGATTTGGGTGAAGAGCTAAAGCCCATAACCAACAGAGGAACAGCAGGTGGGAACCTGGAGATGGGAAATGCTAACTGCTGGTACCACCATGCTGATATGTTGATCAGGATATCACTTTCACAAGACAAGTATTGAAAAGTGTAATCATAGCTCAAGCAGAGCTATTAATAGACAGATATCCCCCCTCTGTACCTCTGCACTTCCTAAAGAGCTGTTGCTGTGCTGCAGGGAGCAAGGGAAGTATTACCCTTGCAGTAGCACGGTATCACAGCAGAGAGCATAACACAGGCTGAGTAGGGTCTTGTGTGACAAAATGGAGAAAAGGAATCGACTTCTCTTGCTTTAGAGAGAGGTATGAAACCAGTCTATGCCCTACTCTCATCATTCCTTGGAAATACTGTGGGGAGTAGGAAGGGGTCTGTGGTACTTCACTCATTTACTTGGGTTCATCTTCTACCTCTTCTGACTTGATAGTTTATGCCCTCTCCAGCATTTTGGTTTGAGTGATGGACAAAGCAGCCTTCTGCTGAAGAGAGGGCAGAACTGACTCAATTTCTCACTGTCTGCACTGCTATCTGAATGCAACTAGTAGTTCTATGAAGTTCATATGCAGCTAGGTCTTTATTGCCAAGAGATACAAGGAAGCTAGTGTTCCTGCTGGGAACTTGTCAGTTTGTTGGCTGAAACACATATGAGATGGGGAGGAACCAAAGGGTGTGGCGATTGTGGCAATGAACGTTCAGTGGGATTTGGGTGTCTCCTCAGTGCCTTCATTTTAAGTTTTTCTAAACCTTCTTGTTCACTTTCATGTGTGTTCTTAGAAATGAAAGTCATGTTAAATTGAAGAGTCATCTAAGGATAAGCTATGTCTTTTGTTTGTTCCTCTCTAGGACTTGGTCAGCCAGCCTTATCTGTTTGTAACTGGCAGAGAAAATATCGGAGGGAAGAATTTAAACTTCATAGGAAATGTTTAAACCGTCCGGAAAGATGCTTCAAGTACATTTCCCCACACTATCACCAAGGGCAGCATTTTTTTTCAAAAAAGGGCACCTTAATGTTCAGATATTACAAGATTTAATATTTATTTCAGCAGTCTCTTCTGAAATAAGTTTTATTATCTTTAAAAGGCCTTAAAGCTATCAGGACATTTTTGTACAGGCTAATTTTCGCTGTAGCTTCCTGCCACTCATTTCCCCTGCAAGGACTCACATAATCTGTCTTAGAATGAAATAAATCTTACACTGATTTGCGGTATATGAATCACTGGAAAAATTGTGTCCCTTCAGTCTATAAAGGAATTCAAAGTGAGGAGACACATCCAAGACGCAAGTTAATCTTCAGCTAAACTGGTTGCATCTATAACAAATCAAGATGGTGATGGGAGAATGAAGGAGGAGCATTAACCTGTAATGAGAGCTTTTTACCTTAACAGAAAAAATGACAAAAAAGTGTCTTCATAATAAAGTAGATAAAACTATGTTTTATGTATTTTATTCATATTCTTCAAAGGTTTTGTTATACTACGCAGTGAATGCAGGATGCGTCTTGATGAACTCTATCCATGTCTGTTCAGATGCCTCAGAGAAACAGGAAAGTATATGTTGGTAATGGTATTTCCATATTAGTTTGTATACCAGTGCCTTATTTAGAAATGAGACATGACAAATGAATATCAGATTTTCTTTTGGATGTTAGGTTTCCAAGAAATTGGCAGCTGGGTAAAGGTTGGAGTCAGCTTTCAGACACAGTATTCCTACTGAAGATCAGCCTTTCTGTAAGTTCTAGATTAAGACAATAAGATGATGGCATCAAACTGCTGCCACATCCTGATATACTTCAGTGATTGCCTTCTCAACTTCTGTTTTTCCTTTCTGAAGCTTTATTTACTGCTGTTTTTTAGAATCACTGTTGTCAAATCAGTTTCCAAATATATGAAAATCCAGTCAGTCTTTCTCTCTTTAAAACTAACAAATGCTTGAACCAATAAAAATTTTAGGCTTGTTGAGGAAGGAAGATTAACTTCAATACTACTTTTAAAGTTCCAAAAATACAATATCAGATATCATTTAAATAATGGCAAGACAAGTAATTAAATGCCTTCTTAAATCTTTAAGTCTTGATACCATCTGGGTATTATTTGCATGTAAGCCCAGGTTTTAATTCTTAATGAAAATGCTACGGTCAGGCTTATGGAATCAAGAACTAAAATAGAATGAGTTCTATTCTGCTATTGAAGTGGTAGTCATACTCTCACAGAAAACTTCAATATGTTTCTAAAGTGGACAGAAAATGCCCCCTGTATATAATGACATATTGCATCTTGTTTTCCACCCATACTTCAGTATAGAAAAGACCAGTTCATCTGAGCTCTGGGTAACAAAAGGGGAAAAGATAATGCTTTTCCCCAGATCAAACAATTGATATTTGTACTTAGTTGTGTCATTACTGACATAGGATGAGAAAATGAACAGTTTCAATCTAATTTGGACTAAATTTGTCTGTGTTTTAATGTAATTCAAATTTACTTTGGTATCTATTTCAGATAAGCGCATGTCCATTTTAAATCATATGTAGAATTTTTATTTTTCATACATGTCTTCTGATGCATGAATTATTTATTCTTAATATACTACTGATTTCAAAAGTATTAATATCCATATATTTATGATGTTAATAATGTGTGAAAATTTCCACACAAGTCAATCTAGCTGGAGTGTACTTGCGAATAAAAACTGCATCAGACTATCGGGCCACCTTTCTGACGCTGTCACCTATCTCAACACAAGTAAAAGAAGTAGAAATTAGAAGAACTGAGGTGCAGTGTTTATCTTCAGCTCTGCAGATCTGAATTTTTTCAAGTGGATTGAAGAAAATAGTAAGAGAAATCCCTCACAGAAAATACTGGCCATGAAAATTGTCAATTGTGTAGATTACTAATCTCATAACATTATAGTAACATATCAAAAAAGGTAGTCCATTAGTACATGTCATAAACATTCTGTGGTTTTTTAAAATAAGATGGAAGGCAATGCAGGACTTAGAGCAATGTACAGCAATCAGTTAGGGTGATGTATATTTCTGTAATGTAATTTATAGGAACATGATGAACTTGAACTGCAGTTAATAGAAAAAAATATTGAAACATTCTAAGTAGAATAAGTATTCCCCTATTTTATTCCCCTCCCAGTTACATTGACTTTGTCTTTGATTTGTTTTCATAAACTTTATTTCTGTCCCTGTACACTCACAATAAATGACTAGGCAGAAAAGGATTAGATTTCTAAGTATGAAGACCTTAAAGACAGAGATCATAAAGTCTCTTTTACCAGACAGTAAAAAAAAGAGTACAGTAATTTCTTTCTTGTGAAGTGTTTAGTTTTTGCTGTTCATCCAAAATGGAAGTAATGTTATACACTTGTATGAAAACCCCAAAATATTTTGATTCTTAATTACTGTACAATATACACTTTGACATAACAAAATTATGCTACTCATTATAACTGTTCATGCTATTTGTAAGAGAGAAAGACATAACCAATTATGGCATATGGCCAGTCTTTATCAAAGAAAAATAATTACTTTCTGTACTTTGCAGGTGCACAGATTATTTTAGCTGTGCTAGTATTTAATTATCTGTGCCACTTCAGTTACACATTTACATAGTATTAAATTCTTAAACATTTTTAACTGCAGTGGTCCTTGATGCACGTACAGAATAGTAATGCTGGCATGAAACCCTTTCTTAGTTTTTTTCAAACACTGGTCAGAGGAGGGATTTTAAGATACTTACAATTTTTTTTGTCCATAACTACATTGATGATAATACATTTTGGGAAAGGGAGGAAATGTACATACAAAACAGAATTACATCTTGAACAGATTTTGTATAGTTTTTCAAAATGCATGAAACTGCAAACCTTGACACTTATGGAAGCATAGAGGTTGTTCCATATGTATATGTACTTACTGGTATGGAACTGATGTAGCATCATAATCAGCCAGGAACATGTCTTTCAACTTGTTTTCCATAAGGCCATAATTCACCATCAGACTTCATGTGAAAGCACGTCTGTCAGTGAAGCTGCAATAATTTATAACCTCCAATATCTTACTACCGTTGCGTGTGATGGATATAGCCCATCTTAAGGGCTTGTCAAGATACTAGAAGAGGTTGAATGAACTACGGAATATTCAGTTTACCAATCTGTGTTCCACCTGAACAGGCAGCAACAAGGGAGAGAAGCCTGCTGAGAATTCCTAAGGCCAGTCTAGCTACTTTTGTTCAGCTTGTGTCAAGATTTACAGTACCAATGGGTTGATGATTCTGTGGGTAATGAGGTATGGCCTGTCAGTCTGAGAGCTTTGTTAAAAACCATCCTTGTGCAGTCTCATTAATAAAAAAAAAATCTACCCACTCAGGTTTCCATAAAGATGCTTGCTTTACACATAGACTAGTATGTCTAGGACTTTGAAATAATGATAAGATGGTGGTTGTGCAGAAAACACTGTGCGTAAATTTTTCATACATAGTTTGTAACTTAGTCTGTGATATAATCCTTAACGTTAGAAAGAATATTTAAGCATCCAGCTGTTCTATAAAGTACAGTCTCGACATATCTTCCATCATACTGGTCCATTTTCTGACTAATGACCATTGCAGTGAGCTTCTGTAATATGCAGTTATTGAATAGAAGCATGTTCTCTATAGTCCCCATGAGATATAGACTAAGTCCATGTCTCAGTCCTAGCTGCATTATCCACACTTGCTTTTCCCAGAAGTCCTGGGACACTGCTCTTCCTAGTTCTCCAATGTATTTTACCTAGTTTCTTCTTGTTTCTGTAAAGTCAAATCTTTGTTTGACTAAATATAAAGTTTAATCTTTGGGATTAAAGGTGTTTTGAGTATTTTAGTAACATTTGTGACAATTTCAGTGAGCAACATAGAATCTTACTAAACCATGTTCTTGTAGAATCTAAATGTGAATAAGTTCTAGCTTTCAATTCTTTGCTTTTTCCTGAGCTCCCCTAAGCCCCTGGCTAGACTCAGATTTGGAAGTTAAGCCATTGGATTCTGGTATCACTTGCTGTGTCCTTCTTTTCTTTAGTTTCTCAAAGCTTCCTGCACTTTACCCTTGCCAAGTGTTTGTGCAGATATGATTCTTCCAGAGGATGTGAAATGATTTTACTTATTTTTTTGAATTCCCTTTTGCAATGTGGACTTAGGGAAAATTTTTCGTCTTCTTTCTTCTTTTCTTTTTTTCTCTGTAATGTATTTCCTAAAGTATGAAACCAACAAATGTGCAGTGGTTGTGCATCTTTTCCCAAACACACATTCTACAAAACCAGAGGTTTATGCCTCTGCTTTAACATAGCAGCTGGTAATATTTTTGTGCTAATTCACTTACATGGAAACTGCTGCAAGTATAGAATAACATCAGAGGGAACATCCTAGTCAGAGAGGGGCAAACTGTTGTGTGGTCCTTAAATGGTCTTTATAGGAAGAACTAGAGCATTAGGGAGATGGTGGGGTTTGGTTTTGTTTTTTCCTTTAGGTGAGAGACTGGCTGGGAAGTGAGTGAATTCTGGAAAGGAAAAGTAATGGGCTCTCTTGAGATGGGGACAGAAGTGAAATAACCCGCTACAGCAATCAGGACAGGTTGGTGTTATTCTACCCTGGATGTGGAAGGATGACTAAGTACATGCATTGAGAACTCTTTTAGCACAATATCTCAAGGCTTGTCTCAAGGCACTCTTAGTTCATGGCAAAGAAAGCTTTTTCTCTAAACCAGCTCTCTGTCATAAACATGAATGTCTGATGCGAGTTGAATAAGCTTTGCCGCCTAGGGAATATTTGAAACTCCAATGCATTTGGTTTTGTAGCTAAAATGCGGTGGCAATGTAATTGTTCAAATCACTACAGGTTAATGGATATGAATCCAGTCATCTTGTTTTTCCAGTGACTTGCTTATGGCCATCTTCAGTCAAATATTTCCCAAGTCTGAAAGTCATTAACTCATTTACCTGGTTAAGTGAAACTAAGGTGCCAAAACAGAAAACTAGAATTAGATTCCCTGATTTGCCAGACTCACCTTTGCCAGTAGCTGGTTTATTATAAGGAGTTTTATATTCAGGGGTTAGAAGGAATTGACTCCAGGGCTAAATATCCCAGAAATGTAGTTAAATTTGATAGTTTTGGTCATTTATTTTAAACAGTATAATATCCTTCACAGTGATTAGGTTTTATAATTTACAATAGGATTGTATGAACTATGTAAAGTTTTCAGCTTTCGGCTCCACGAAAAGACAGAAACTCCTGCTATTTTAGATTGTTAGGAAATAAATGAGTTTGATAGTTTCTCTCCAGCTGAAGCAGGAAAACTTCTCTAACATGAGGTTGGTTCCTAGCAACAATCTGAAAACAGATGACTGAATCTCTTCTTAAACCTGATAGTTGAATCTCTGAAGACTAGCTGGTGTTATAGCAAAAAATTGCTGTTTTCAGGACAACAAAATGACGAGTAGGTGTATGGTAAACTGTAATTTAACCTGATCTTTGGAGATCCTTACATTTGTAGCTTCTATCCTGCTCTGCTGCATTAGTAGCAGGATACCAAGGATATGATTCTTCTTTTGTTTTTACATTGTTGTGGTCATGTTCAGAATGATGGGATTGTAGAACTAAGACCAGCTTTGTGTTCTGTGTGAATCTGGAGGACTTTTCTATCATAACTACATGAAAGATTACTGATGTATTATTTTTATTGGGAATAAATTTAAGCACTGTTTTTCATCTTTTGCTAAGTCAAGGCTTGTCACGTAAGATAAAGATTCTTTTATTTCCACAACAATGGGAAAGTATACATCTATAATATGTATCATTTGTGTTGTGATACATACATGTATGCTATAGTGCCTACTGTATATGGCAGAATTGCTGTTACTGACTGTACAGTATCTGTTTGAACGGTACACTTTGGAGGTCTGTGAGTTCAAATTCTAAATTTTTGGGCTCCTCATCTGCTTGCCTTAAACAATTTATTAGGTTTCTGGCTTTGTCAGCAGTGCTTTAATCTCTCTTGACTCAGTAACCTTCTTAGGTGATAACATTTGCATGCCCTGTGCAGCAGTTTGTAAGTGCATACCTGTGCACCCAAGAAAACTTTCACACGTGTTAGATGCAATTATTGAAACATTCTACTAGTCTTGTTAAAGAACACATAGTGGCCAAAAGTGGTATGAGTCTTGACTGCGACTCCTGTCCCTGTGAAAAGGTCAGAAGTGTTTGTCTAGAAAAAGAATGTGAATTTCACTATGTAAGAGTAGTACAATTGGAGGTTTTATATTTGGAATGTGCAATTTTGAATTTCTTTTTCCTGTCAATTTCAAAAGATGTTGACAGGTTTCCCTGCAAATATTCTGAGAAATTTCAAGAGGCCAGAAAGTTACTTCTACTGTCAATTAAGGTGATTCTATTTTGAACTAAGTTTCTGTGACAATTTACTAAATAAAAAGATTAATATTTCAAAAAGCTGCTAGTGTATAAAAACGAAGATACCAAAAGTAATTGTACTGCAAATGGAACAATAGATTCTATTAATAACCTTATACAGTAAGTGAAATACAGTTTTTTTGGTAAAGCTATTTTTGGTGTTCTGTGAATTGCTGCCCTGCATAATTCATTTATATGTTTGGAAACTGTGCTAAAATAGAGTGATAATATACATTTAAGAGTAATTAAGAAAAATTCTTGCAAACAGTATACCTATTGAGAAACATGGAACAAATCCTTTTGTAATTAAACACATAATAATATGTTACAGTGTTACAAAGTCATACTTCTTTCATCACAGGGTAGCATCTCTTACATGAATGTTACATTAAAATAAATTATGTGGTCAATTACATCTTTCTGAAGCCTCTGGAATGAGGCTGTGAAGTCCTGTGCCTAATGTACGTGATTTAGAACAGGCTAGGTGGTCACTCTGACTCTGGTCACGTTGTTATGTTCAGTGCTACCATGAAGGTGAGTAAGGTAAAGGCAATTCACCGTAAGTTCTGGATAAACCCTGCTTTATTCAGCAGAGCTGTCTTTAATAGAAAAGCAGCAAAAGGTGACCAAATAAACCACTCATGTCAATGCATCCCTTTTACTATCCATATTCATTTACTTTGGTTGATTATGCATTCAAATCAGTGAAACTTGTGTTTTTTTGGATCCTGTGCACTGCATTGAAAAATTCACCTCTGCATATCTGTGTGTTTATGATCTTTAGTTATTCATCAATTACTGAACACTTTGGACATTTTGAAATTGCTCTGTATCTCATTATTTCATCTTTTTTTTTTTTTTCTTCAAAATACACTGAAAATTCAGGTTTGCTTTGAAAGCTCAAGTGAAATTATTTTGAATGAAATAAAAAAATGCTTATTTAAAAGAACCGATTGGATTTCAAACTTGTTACTGTAATTTATAATTCCTCCTTCCTCTTCTTTCTCATCCTTTTTGTCCTCCTTTCCAAGCATCTTCTCCCCCATCCCTGAGTAATACTGGTGCTATGTACAGTATTTTGTTTACAGTAGTATAAACATTCTCAGCCTGTGACTTCATTGCTGAAATAACTCACCTCTTTCATATCAACTCTTACCTAGGAGCCGTACAGCAGACTCATTGATGTAGGTTTTTTTCTGCATGGCAGCCCAGGCCAAGCTGGTTTCATTGCATGATGCAACTTCACCTTTTTTGGTTGTCTATGGGATTAATTATAATCTATTCTTGTATTGCCTGTGCATGCCACTGTGCTTACCATAATGATGTATACACTGAATGCAATCTAAAGCATTAAGTGCATGAAATGGAATTAAAACCGAAAATAAACCCATAAAATTAGAAAGTTTGAGCAAATGTACATTATGCTTATCACTAACTCTAGTTAAGCTATTATAGAATGAATAGGACATAATATGTATCAGGTCTATGTATTTAAAATTTCTAGCACATTACAGTAGTTTATTGACTAGATGCACAAGTTTGGTGTGGTCAAGATGTGGGGAGGCAAGGATGTACGAACTACCCTGTTGTGATAATGGCTGAGTGGTGCCAGTAGTACCAGAAAGATAAACCTTTCCCTGCTGTCAGCTTCAGCAGTAGGTGACAGTGCAAAGAGGTAAGATGGTAAATAACCATTTATTAAAATGCAAAATTCGGGAAGAATTTTAGCTGTAACAGGTTTTTGGATTTTATAAATAACCTGGAAAATTATTTAAAGTGTACTGATTTACAAAACACACAGTGACATTCCATATGAAGAATTGTAACCCTGCTTGAAATTTCTTTTAAAAACGAAATTGTGACCATTCTAAGCAACTTGTTTTCATATGTTCTGAAATGTTTTCAAATGAACCTTTCGTCAGCATGGTATAAGGTATGATTTAATTCTAATCCTATTTTTTCCTGATAAAATGATTAAACAGGAATCTCGGAAGTGACTTGAAACATTGTGTCTGAACACAACTTTCTTGTGCTGTTGATGACTGCATACCTTTAGTGTATGCTCAGAAGTTATACTTCGTGTGCTTTTTGGTGTCAAGATTAATGTACAGATTTAAAATAATTATTCAACTTGATGAATAAGTATTCTTTATCCCATGAATTTAACTTTGAGGACCTATAATATAAAGTGTTATGATGTCTGAAAAATGGTGGTAGAAGACAGGTGTATATATCAAGTGAAAATATGTATGCCCATAGTGTGGACTTTTAAGCAGGTAATTGAAAACATATTTTATATATTCAAAGTAGTAAAAAAGTGAAGTAATTTCTACAGCTCTTGTCATGCCACCCACATGCTGATACTGTGCCTCCCTAAGAATGTGTATTATTTAGGGTTACTTAGGATTTTATTTTTTTAATATTATTCTTAAGAGTCCACATAAATGTCTCTAAGGACATTTTCCCCTCTTACAATGGAGGAAAATTCTTTTAGGGCTCTAAAACAGATCAGTCATATGTCTTCACGGTAACATGACGTTCTTTCTACTATCAGTACAAAAGGGATTATGATAGCAGTCCTTTTGACTTTCCAGTAGCTCAGTGTGTAAGCTCAGCTACACAGCCATTCTCTCGTGCACGGCAGCCAGGATAAAAAGGTGATGGATGTTACAGTGCAAACCCTTTTGAGAGGTGTTAGGAACAAAAGGGCCACTATATATTAAATTTTAACGTTGTTATAATCCTCTTCTTATACTGATGTAAAGTACTTTTATATCAGGCTTCTGATAATTGATTTGAGCAACTGCTACAGCTGTAGGCAATGTCTTATTCCATTTGTTAATGGAGATAAAGTTACTGCTGAAAACGAAAGGCATAGTGTCATTAATCTGCCTTAAAAGGGCCTTGCTTTTCCCATTTAGGAAAACCACTGGGTGAGACTGTCACTCAGGCTTCAGGCTAATTTTGTCTGAAAAGTTTAAGTATTTTCTAAATTTCTTCTCCGTTTAAACTTTTCCTATTCTTTTGCAAAGTAAATGTGGCTATTCAGTGAGTCTTTCATAGAGTCAGCACTTTGCCTTAAGAATATGGTAATTTGCACTTAAGACAGTGGTGGTAAATAATCAGGTCCCACAGCTGCAACAGCTGTGACACAAGCTTTTCTAAGAAAGAAAATTTACTAGATTGCGGTTATATACATGTGGAAATTAAACCACAGCAAAGGAGTTTATGGGTAGAGGAGCTGTGTAATGTGTTTCCCTTGAAAAGGGTACATGCAATAAAGACTCTTCAGAGGTCTATCTAGGTTAAAAAAAGGGAAACTGGTAGAAGGGATTGTTGTAAGTTTTAATGTATGCTGGGAGTGAATGTGGCCTTGATTATGCCTAGAGTTGGTTTATGGCAGGGGAATTTAAACAGCTATCCTGTGCTGACTAGGATATATTCAAAGATCTTAAATGGTGGTACCCTAGAAGTACCTTAGGTATTAATTGACTAAGGTGCATTATGCTGATGGGGTAGGTAAGGTTAAGAGGTCCTCATGAGGAATGAGAAGGAGAATCTGATATTTTGAAAATTTGTTTGGCATTAATATCTCTTTTAATTTTATGTAGATTTTTTTGAAGGAATGTACATGGTTCATGTTACATCTTCATTTGAAATAGGAAAAAAATATATCCTGCCTGGTGTAACTGTCTGTTAGGACTGCTTTAGAATTACTTTACATTATTAACACAATGTGACTGTTTTTTTAGGATTACTGATAGATTTGGATCATGCTATTACAAAGCCTGACCAAAGAAGCTGATCCAGAAATGTAACGTCAAATTTCTACCTCTTTGCAATACTTACAACTTTCATTGCTCATTTACATAATTCGCTGTTGATAAAGCCAAATAATATACCTTAAGTTCAAGTTTATTATTACTCAGTAAAACTAGAGAGTAGCCAGGTATTTTTCATCAAAGTATCACAGGAGGGAATTCCAGAAAAGACAGTCAGATGAATGAACAGTAAGTGTTTTTACGCTCCAGTTTATCTGGTACTCTTGTCATTTTCAGTTAGAGCATTCGAAATTAGACTAAATTTCATAGGACAACTATTTTTATTTTTTTTTAAGTTACAGTATGTAAGCTAGCAGGAAATGTATGGAAAGTATATTCAAAATCATCTGTAGGAATCTCTTATGCATATCAAGCAGAAAATTAGAGCTCAGTTCTTTGATGTGCAAAAGAAAAAATAATCTTACTTTATAATCAAATACGATAGATGGAGAACATTCTAATTTTTGTTCCTTGTATATATTTTTTTTCAAAGAATTCAGTCAGATGAGAGAGAATTTTAAAAGTGGGGTGACAGTATCAACAGAATAGAGTCATAAAAGACACTGAGATGGAAGAGTAGTTGGAGCTGGAAATGCGTGGTGATGGTGGGCTGTTGAAAACTGAGTTTGAGGAAAGTGGATAGCAAATGTGAAAAGCACCGTTGGGTAATTGTAAGAGATGGCAGCTGCAAACCAGAGTCACATTGAATAGAGCAAGGAATCTCAGGAATTCACTCTTGCTTTTGCTGCAAGGTAAGAGTAGCCATAGATAAATTTATTCAAACAGACACTTATCTAAGAGTGATTTGTAGGCTCTCTCCTACAGAAGGAGGAGCTTTTAGAAATATCACATATATAGATCATTCTGTTGATTCATACAAATGCAAGGACTGTAAGTGGTCCATATGCCCCAGGCTGAAAAGTATTTAATGTTTTAAAAATCTGAGTTTCACCTTCTCCCCAAAGAATCTATACCAGTGTTTATCTATATATTCTAATTGAACAAGTTTTATGCTGCTGCTATACTTCTCACTAACTTTATTCATTTCCATTGTTAATTCAGTATCAACATGGAAAAGGGATTAATATTTGTATGACTTGCTAATATTTTCATGTCATCAATTATTTTCTCTTTTCAGGCATAAACAGCTATAACTTATTACTCCTAGATAGACTTTGATAAAAAATATTAAGTAACAACTAGACAAGAAGTAATAGAAAGGTGTCATTATGAAGAGTAGACATGCAAGATTATCAGCTTTAGTAGATAAGGTATGCAGTTCAACCAAATCTTTTCATAATGCAGTCAGTATAAGGGATAAAGCTGAAGTGGTTTATTAAAATTTGCCCCAAAAAGTAAGGTTAGTTGAAACAGTATAGTCATATTTTTCTCTTCAGAATGTTAGTGGTCTCACACAAAATCCTTTTAATTAAAATTAAATCCTTTTTATTTAATTAAAAATGTGGTCCCAGGCATTGTTGCTCTGTTATTTTCCTAGAACTGATTTGTCATCAAAGAGATTGTTTTGTCAAGGTAATGTCGTGCTATTTTTAGTTGCCAGTGTTCTTAGCTCATGATAAGCAATTAAGAAATGTAACACAAAATAAAACAATAGGCTCTTCCTACTTATCTACAATGGTTCTTAGCAAACCTTTTCAAATTAAGGTATTTTAGGATGAAAATCTTGCTGGTGTATTTTGCAGGAAACCACCTGTTCTGTCTTTTATATGCTCCTGAAACTACTTGGAAGTTATGGAGATGGATTCTGGGCCATTCACTTATGCCTGTTTTAGCACTGAGTTTCCTGGGCTTTTAGCTGTTCTTTAGGGACCTTCCTTTAAGTTTTGTTTGTAAAATTAGAAAAGACACATGCTGCAGACAGTAGTGAATATACACACATCCTGACGAAATCATGTTGTTTTCAGAGTGAGCAATTTTAATGCATATTTTTTTCTGTATAACCCAATAACTCAATATGAAATTATGAGTAAAAGTTTCTTGTTATCACACATAATTTTATGTTTGGGCTGAGGAAGATAATTTTATTTTGCTTGAGTGCTGTAATACATTGGCTTATGTTTTACTAGGGAGTCTGTGAAGAAACATGATTTGCGTAAAATTAATGGAAGACTTGAGAAAGATGAAAACTGACAGCATTATGCTAAACTTTGTACGAAGTTGAGTTAGTTCATTTAGGTAAAATAGTTACTAGCAATGTTACTTGACTCTGTCACTTAGTATGTTGCCAGTCGGAAATAGCTCTGTAAAAGTTGGTAGAGTTAGATGGGCATCAGCAAGGTATACCTCTGTTCTGCAGTGGTCCCAGCTAAATTCTCCTCATAATTTTGTATTTGAATGTGACAGAAATTAAAATTAGGAGCTTCTCTTTCTTTCTCACTGGAAATCCTTCTCTATCTTAGCTTCTAAACTGATTTAATTTTGCATTCACGGGATTTAAATATATCTTTAAATTTTTTCAGTCGAAGTGGGCAATACGAACAACCTAAACTTTTAAGCCCCATCCTTTATGACGTGATACAAATAAGTGAAATAATCAATCAAAAGAAAAAAAAGATCTCTGATTCTGAGAAAAATCTTTACTAAAAGACAGAGTTGTACCAATTTAATACTGATTGATCTGGTTTTTTTCTTGCTTGTTTCTTCTGATACTGGATTTTTTTTGAAGGAGAATGAGAAAACCTGCTCAGTTTACTCCAAATTAGTCTAAAAGCCTGTTAAGGCTCCCCAGTGTGGTTGGGAGATTACATAGAAGGACGTAGTTGTAGAAAGCATTTGCAGAACAGATGAGTCATGATGCGTTTTTTTAATTAGGTTAGAAATAGAAGGGTGATATTCTAATGCCAGCTTGTGATCTGTCAGATTTTAAAGAATAACTGAAGATGTAATAGAAATTAGGAAAGGGAAATAAGGACAGACATTTGAAGTGTTCTGGGGTATTTTTCTGTAAAGCAGGGTACTTGCGAATTATAAGGTGTAGATTAAACAGTGTAAGAAATCTTGGAAGATAGCTTTATTTCACATCTTTTGTCAGTCCATATTTTATTTTAATCAGATTCATTTTTTTATTTATTTTAAAATTGAACAAAAATGATTCTGATTTCTGATGTAATTTAAGGGCAGCTTAGTGTGTATGAGCCTAAGTAATCAAAGCATTTTCAAAAGGAACCTGAAAGGTGCATATCAAAGGGAAGAAGACAGGCCACTCTACATGTAGACTGCAGAAATGGAGATGGAAACAAAGACAGTAAAACAGAGTAATCCAAAATAAATTCATCACATGCTGAAGTTGAGGAGTTTTTTGTGAGTGTAAAGACAAATACAATTTAATCTATTCAGCAAAGGGGAGCCAGAATTGAGAATTAAAAGAAAAGCAAAGCCCCAGGAAACTACAAGATTTGACACTGAAACACTTTGGGAGCAGAAAGTTCTCTGTGTGTGTGTGTGTATATAGGAGAAACAATTAGCTAAGAATTTAGATGTAGGAGGTTGAGTGGTCAAATAGGATTTAAATGTAAATAATATAAGAATATACAAGAAATGGTCACAACATCATCCTCAGCTACCAGGCCATAACTGTCTGCAAAATTCAGTGAGAAAGGGATTGTGCCTCCTTCACTCAGTAGCTCCAGGTGCACAGAGGAAGCTGTCTCCGAGTAGTGATGTAATGATCCCATAGAGTTTTATGGACCAAGTCTTAGGGCTGTGGTGGCAGAGCACATGGCACTTCTACAGGCAGAGTGGGTCTTTGCCTTGCCATCACTAATGCCTTGTTCCAATGGTCCAGCTGGCTGTCCTTCCTCTTTTGGAAGGAAACCGACTGAACCTGCCTGCATTTCCTGCAGCACAAACTGAAAATGCTGGTAGCAAAAGTTCCCCAGTGGCGCACCACTTCATGTCAAGGGAGTGTGAAGTAATTTAGAACATATTTGCCACTAAAACTTTATTGATGCTATAACTCAAAGGCTTTCTAAACTGAGATGCATTTACCAACGTCTTGCATTTAGAAGATGGATACAGATACTGTAAGAAAGTATTATTTTTCTTCTTGTGGGACATAATAGGTTAATAAATGAAAGCCACTTGAAGTAAGAAAAAAGTATGTTATGCTCTCTGTCCCTTTTAAGATGGTTGACATCTTTGATTCTAATTTAGTCTTGGTTTGTTTTAATTATGGTATTTGTTTCTTGAGGTATATATTTGATAGGATCTGTGTTAATGATTTTGCTATATGTTCATGCCTGTTTCAGTAAAGAAGATTTTAACTGCTTATTCCCTTCTGAGCTGCGTGACTAAACCATAAAGCAGCAAATTCTTCTGCATTGAATGAAAATTGCTTTTACTAAATGATACATGTGGCTTTTCTATAGTTTTACTTCAGTGCTACATCACTGAAACACAGTTAAAAACCTAACTATAACCACCTTAATTTTCTTTTTTGACATGCTGTTGGAAATATGTATTAAAGGAGTATTAACAGACACTGTCATATCAAAATTGTGCCAAATTAATTTTTTTACTCTAGACTTCATAAAATTTGTTTTGCTCTAGAAGTAAATTTCAGGGAATTCAGTGGAGCTTCCAGTAAAATAAAATAGTTTGAAAAAAAGACCACTTCAAGCAGTTTTATGAACAAAGAAAATGTACATGTCTGAATTAATACATGTTAATTTCTTTGAAATAAAATTTGAAAGTGTGAAGTGAATGGAATGTCATCAAATGATGCAATACAAGGAAACCTCTAAATATTGAGTGGTTTCTCTTATTTATTTGTGTTATCTATGTTTTAGCAGCATCAACTGATATTTCTGTAAATAGCTACAATTTAATTTTAAAATCAGCTCTCATCAATGGACATTCCTTCTGATAGAAAGTGCACATTTTACTTTTTTTCATATAACGTACTGTTGTGCAGTCTAAAAACTGTCATGAATACAGGAAATAACAACTTCCTAATTTTTCATATGCTGTTTTTTAAGTTTTCTATTTTATTTCATTGACACTAAGAAATAAAATATATTTTTATCTAGTTTCAGTAATGGGTTTGGCTTTTCCTCCACCATTCAGAAAGCAGATTTGCAGAAATTAAAATTGTAAATTAAGACAATTCTCTGAATTTCAGAAAGTTTCAATAGCTTCTAAAAGTTCCAAAGTTGTAGCAGCCATGGTAATATATTAAAATCAGTACTTTCCTGAAGTTACAGTAGAAGTAAATTTCTTTTGTGGTGGTTTATCAAAGTTTTTCATACATATCTTCAAAACACTTGACAAAATGTAACTAAATTAATATGTCTTAAAATTAACATTCTCCCTTTAAAAAACATATATAGGTAAAAACTGGAGTCTGTCTTAGTCTTTGCATGCCTTGTCATTAAAAAAAGGGGAAAAAAAAGGCACAAAAGTATTAGGGGCAGACTGACATGATGTTCCAAGAAGACAAGAGCCCACTTCCTTACCCAGCAAAAATAGAGAACTGTAAATTGCATATTGAATAGTTATTTCAAGTGCTGAATTGGGTGTACAAAAGCTTTCCCATTCTTGTGAGAACCTTTTATGTAAAATCATTCAGGTAGCTGCCACTATGACTGCAAAGCTGGTCTGAAGTGTGAGTGAAGGTAGGTCTCCTTCCCCGTACTTCATAACGGCGGTGACTGCGCTGGGACAGAGATTGTTATTTGTATATGCCTATATTTATAAGGCTTTGATCAAGAGTTTGCAATGGGCTTTACAGCTCCTGGCAAGAGGTGAAATGATTCAGTAAAAAACACTCAAGATGTTTTCAACTCTGTTGCAATTTCTAAAGTCCTTGAAATACATGAAGGCTTCTGTGGGAACTTTCATATTAATATGCTCACAGAAACACAGAAATAATGTTTTAATTTCAGAAAACATTAAAAAGCATTTTTTTGCCTTCTCCCAGTCATTTTATGAGTATTCAAGGAATAATTCCAGTAGAAACATTTCAATGCATTAGAAACATTATAAGCCAACCAGAAATAAGCAAGAATAAATATGTGATGTAAACTGGTGACAAAAATAGTTATTTAAACAGCAGTAAATTATTTTGAATTGAAGTGACAAGTGGTACAATCTGTGGTAAAAGTGTCGTGCACAGTGATGGCTTCAGTGTTGATTGCAGTAAAGCTTTAAGGATGCTGGGAAGACCTTGTCAAAATTTTACCCCATATATGTAAAGTTAAATGGAATAATTTCCTTATCACTCTTGTAGTTACTCTTGCTCACTGAAGTACTTTGTGTGTGTTATACCTGTACAACTGGGCTTTATAACTCCTAGTTTTGCTTTAAAATTGTATAGATAATTAAAGATGCTCTTTCAAAGTACTTAAAAATATTAGAGAATCATAAAATCATTTATTTTAGAAAAGACCCTTAAGTTCTCCATTAAACCATGTCCCTAAGTTCCATAACTATATGTCTTTTAAATACCTGCAGGGATAGTGACTCAACCACTTCCCGGGGCAGCTTCTTTCAACAAATGACAATGTTTCAGTGAAAAATTGTTTCCTAAAATCCAATCTAAACTTCCCCTGGTGCAACTTGAGGCCATTTCCTCTTGTCCTGTCGCTTACATTTGGGAGAAGAAGTCACTCCCACCTTGCTACAACCTCCCTCTAGAGAGTGGTGGAGAGTGTTATGGTCCTTCCTGAGCCTACTTTTCTCCAGACTGAACAACCCCAGCTCCCCTGTGCTCCAGACTTTTTGCCAGCTGTTGCCCTTCTCTGGACTTGCCTCAGCCCCTCAATGTCTGTCTCGTAGTGAGGGACCCAGAGCTGGATACAGCACTTGAGGTGCTGCCTCACCAGTGCTGACTGCAGGCGCATGATCCCTTCTCTGGTCCTGCTGGCCACACTATTCCTGTTAGGAGCCAGGATGCCATTGGTCTCCTTGGCCACTTTGGCACATGCTATGGTGAGCTGGCTGCTGCTCAGCCAACTCAGGTCCTTTTCCAATGAACTTTACAGCTGCTCTTCCCCAACCCTGAGCACTGCATGGGGATTTTGTGATCCAAGTGCAGGACAAGGCATTTGAATCTTTTTGAATCTCATGCAGTTGGCCTGAACCCATCGATCCAGCCTGTCCAGATCCTTCTGCAGAGCCTACCCACCCTCCAGCAGATCAACACTCCCACCCAACTTGGTGTCATCTGTGCACTTGCTGAGGACGCACTCGATTCCCTTGACCAGGTCATAGCTCAAGATATTAAACAGGACAGGCTCCAAAGCTGACACCTGGCACTCCTCATTGGTGACCAGGCACCAGGCAGGTTTGACTCCATTTACTGCACTCTTTGGCTCTGCCATCCAGCCTGTCTTTTACCCAGCTAGTCCCAACCATGAGCAGCCAGCTTCTCCAGTAGAATGCTGTGGGAAATTATGTCAAAAGCTTGACTAACGTCTAGATAGACAGCATCCACAGCCTTTCCCTCATCCCCCCAAGCAAGTCACCTTGTCATAGAAGGAGCTCAGGCTGGTCAAGCAGCACTGCCTTTCATAAACTCAAGCTGGCTGGACCTGATCCCCTGGTGTCCTGCATGCGCTCTGTGATGGCACTCAAGGTGTTCTGCTCCGTGACCTTCCCCAGCACCAAGGTCAGGCTGACAGGCTTGTAGTTTCATAAATCCTCTTTCTGATCCGTCTTGTAGATGAGTGTCATATTTTCTATCTTCCAGTGAGGTGGGACCTCTCCAGTTAACCAGGACTTCTGATAAATGATGGGAAGTGCCTTGGTGAGCACTTCTTCCAGTTCCCTCAGTACCTTCGGGTGGCTTCCATGCAGCCCTCTCGACTTGTGTTTAAATGTGTTTAATTTAACTGACCATTTGCCCTTGGGTTGTGGGGCTTCATTCTGCTCCCCATCTGTGTTCCAGCTCAGGGGGCTGTGTACCCAGAGAATGAATCATCTTGCTATTAAAGACCAAGGCAAAGCAGGTATTAAGTATCCCAGCCTTCTTGTTCTTTGGCACTGTGTTTCCCCCCCACATCCAATAAAAGATGGAGATTCTCCTTAGCTCTTCTGTTGCTAATATATATATATATATATATATATATATAAACTTTTTAAATTGTCTTTAATGCCAGTAGCTAGATTAGGTTCTTGTTGGGCTATGGTCCTTCTAATTTTCTCCCTGCATATCCTCACAACATCCTTGAAGCCCTCCTAAGTTGCCTGGTCCTTCTTCCAAAGATGATACACTCTTATTCCTGAATTCCAGCCAAAGCTCTCTATTTAGCCAGGCTGATAATCTTCCCTGCTGGCTTTTCTTTTGACACATGGGGATGGCCTGCTTCAAAGCATTTAAAATTTCCTTTTTGAAGTGTGTCCAGCCTTCCTGGACTCCTTTGCCCTTCAGGACTGCATCCTATGGGTCTTTCTCAACTAGCATCATAAAGAGGCCCAAGTCTGCCCTCTGGGAAAGCATTCTCCCAAGCTGGATCATTTACCAGATGTGCACTTCAGTTGTTGGACTACTGATCCTGCCACGTTTTTTAGGGGGAGGAGCCCATTGCATTTCGAGTTCATCATTACTGTAATTTTAATCCAGTTATATAAAATCTTTCCTGTCATTGCTAGTGTGCTATTTCATTGATTTTATCATAGTTCCTCTTGTCTTTTTGTGGTATAGATGTACGAAACCATGTGTACATGGAAGGGGAATAAAAATGTTTCTAATAGTCTGTTACCTTCTTCAAAAGTGCACCCTTTGCTGCCCTAAAGGGGTGAAATCCCATGGTCATGCCATGTGATTTTAATGTAAACTAGGGAGTTTTATTAGTAATATTCCTGGTCCTGGAGACCTCAGTACACTGCTAAGTATAGCCCTTCTGGTTTTGGGAAGATTGATGTAAAGACAAATTTCAAATTGGCTGCCATTCTGCAGCCAGCTGAATTGTGCAATGATAAACATTAGTGGCCATATTTTTCTGTCAGCTCAAATATGAGCTACTGATGAAAACAAATGGAAAAAATCCAAACTGAAAATTTAATTTGGAAAACTATAAAATCTTTTATAATCCATATGTGAAAAAATTAGTAATTTCTTTAGTGTCATGCCTTTCTGACAAAATCATAATTTAAAATAAAAAAGAAAGGATGCTGTATTTGTCTTTGAAATGGATAACTTACACATTGAAAGAGGGGGATGATCTCTGAAATGAAGGAAACGTCAAGGATATGACTAGCAGAAAGAGCAGTTTTGGTATTAGGTATACAAAAGTCCCAAATCAATACCGTAGTCCATTGTGCTAAGTATTTTGCAAACAAGATGAAGATGTATTGTGCATTAGCTAATTTGACAGATCTTGCAGGTTTTTGTAAAGGCCAGTGACACAAAACTACAGCTGTTAGCTGCAACCTTGGCTGACCTTAACTAAAAATGGTGAAAAGTAGCAAATAATCATGGAAGGGGAAGAGCTCTCTGTCCTGGTTATAACCCTCTGCAATTCCGTTAGCTTCAGTGAATTTCTACAGCTTTTGCAGAAACCTAACCTGGAATGTAGAATTGGTGCAGGGCTGTTGATTCTGTTCCTCTGTACTTCGTAGGGTGCATTGTAACTCAGTGTGTATAGCCTACCTTATTTTGACAAAATCCTTTACTCTCATTAGTGCCATACAGAAAATGATCCAGTTGGGTTCTCAGATTACATCCACTGTTTTTGTAACTAAAGCTGTGTTTGTAAAGTATGAGGTATTGTCTGCTGTCCTATATGTTAACATTTGGCTTCTCTTCCCTTTTGCCTGCTCTTGTAAATCAATTTTATTTGAACTATAACAGAAGTGTCTCATAACTTCAATGTCTTTTCAAATAGCCTTTGAAAAACAATTTAAATAAAATTTCCTAAACCTTCTTAAAATATAAAGCTATTGTAAATCCAGGAGAGTTTTGCTGTATACATTCATGCATCTAGAGACAGAAGAGAGCATGCTGTAATTAACTTGTTTGACCTGAAATGTATACAAGGAATGGAAAATTTGGCTGCATGTGTAATGACCTGGT
Source organism: Pardalotus punctatus (assembly GCA_013400915.1). Classification (NCBI taxonomy): domain Eukaryota; kingdom Metazoa; phylum Chordata; class Aves; order Passeriformes; family Pardalotidae; genus Pardalotus; species Pardalotus punctatus. The sequence continues at coordinate 918,662 of VZTX01022504.1, read as the reverse complement.
AGTCCAGGTAATTTCCTTTATGCCTTAAGTTAGGTAACTGACATTCATAACGCATAGAATTTTGCTTGTTGAGCAGTCTAGCATTATATTTGCAGAACTACTGCTATACTAACTGGTATTACATGGACATTCAGTGATTTATTTGATCTGGAAAGCCAACAAATTCCTGCTTTTCTAAAAGGATGTTTTCTAGGGCTCCAAATGATCAAATGATCTACGTTCTAGTTTCCCTCTGTTACAGCTGTGATGAACGGATGATCATTTGCAATATATGTGTGTATATATATGTATATATGGTGGGACATTATGTATATATAGTATATACATCAGCATATATTGAGACATGATTTTCACTTTGGTCTATGACTACAACATTGGACCGTGGCTTCAACAACCTGTTTTAGAAACCTCACAAATAAATCACTAATGACACTTATGGAAGTTACCACCTTCCTTAGATAAAGGTATATTTATAAAGTACCAGTTTGTATAGAGTAAGCTTTGGATCTGTCCCACTGTCAAATAGAGCATAAAATAATAAGCTAAAATTTGCAATGGCTGCCTGACACACACAAGGGTATTTTAATTAACCTGCATGCAGAAATTAACCCTTAGAGTACTGCTTCAAATTCTTCAATTTATTTTGTTATTTAATTTTACCAGTGGGCTATGCTGCTTTTCTACTCAGTTCATAGTACTGTACATAAAGTACACTAAATAGCCATACAAAAAAAAAGAAGTGAGAAAAAGAAAAAAAAATCCAATCTACTTCTTATAAACAAGGGATTCTACAAGACTAAGTACTCCAGGTTGCTAATGGGTAATGTATTCCTAAGCAACTACTTTTTTGTTAAAGGTTTTATATTATGACATGAATTAAAAGCATGTAATGTTTCACTGTACCTGTGTGCTAGTTAGGTTTCTTCCTAAAGTATCATAGGTGTGTCTCCTTTAGAAAGAAGTCAGTTCTTTAAGGGTTAATGTGGGGTTAAGCAATCCTGAGGTACTCTCCTGCTTGTCCTCTCCTAAAGGTATCTGCATGTTAATTCTCAAATATTACCTGAACAGGTGAATATAGACACTGTATGAATGACTAACTGAATGAATGAAATAATTCCTTTGAAATGCTTGCTTGTATCTTGTAACCGACTGGAAAACAGAAACATGATTTAATGAAACAGGTCTTTAATGAAATGCATAAAATTCTCAGCAGAGTAGAAACTCATATACTGAGAATTTATTCTGATTTCTTTTTCTTTCAAATAGCCCAATAGAATCCTGCCAGAATTTCTACAAAGATTTCACGTTACAGATCGACATGGCTTTCAATGTGTTCTTCCTACTCTACTTTGGCTTGCGTGTAAGTAGTGTGTCTTTCGTAGCAAGAGGCAGGGAGGGAATACAGCTTTTATGTATGATGATTGAAATAGAGATTGTCTGTATTTCCTTTGAAAGAAATGCAATGAATATTGTCTTTAACTCAAAAAATATGAGCAGTGTTTTGAAATGTGTAAGTCAAAGTTTCAAGACCTAGATAAGTAAAATTTCTCTCTTAAATATCTTCATGATACACTATTTTTTCTTTTATTTGTATTATTATATTTCATATTTATGTAAAGGAAATGTTTTAATTACTTTTTCATTATTAATCAAACATGGATAATAGTTTGACCCTGTCTAAGTCCATAGGCAAGTGCTAACCATGATGTCCTTGGCATCTAAGCTTGCCAGCTTCCCTAGGCTCTTTGTAGTCAGGAGAGAGAAATCCATGGTTCAATTCAAAAGACTGAAGTGCTGCTTCAGTCCTGAGCTATGCCCTGCAGGAGTCATCCTGCTGATCACCTCTGGGCAGATAATAATGGGTCTCTTCGCAAACAGTCCTGTATTTAGAAATCTGTGAGCAGCAAATACATTGTAAGACTACTACCAGCATATTTGATGCGCTAGAACAAACGTGATATATTTCAAAATTTTTTATACTTGTCTATGCTTTTCTAAAACTACTGATACATTGTTAATAAATGTGGAAAAAATGTTTTTAGTACAGATATTACAACTGGTCACGTAGACAATCTATCTCTTTAGTTAGACCATTCATTTTAGTCTCATGATTATCAAGAAATGCACAATACAGACTTCATTCCAGTGAGACATGTTGTTTTGTCTTTACTGACCTAAAACATCAGTTACTACACTAACTGTTGAGTTTAATATTTTAGAACAGATACCTGCCATCAACATGAGAATNTATTTCTACTTTGCATGCCACATGTCAGATTTCAATCACTTCTAAAACAACTGAGCTTCTTGATTTAATTAATTATGGCTTTTTTTTTCTTCTTTTCTTTTCTTTTTTTTTCTTTTTTCTTTTTTCCAGTTTATAGCAGCCAATGACAAGCTATGGTTTTGGCTAGAAGTTAACTCAGTGGTAGATTTCTTCACGGTCCCTCCAGTGTTTGTGTCAGTATATTTAAACAGAAGTTGGCTTGGTAAGTAAAATAGTTTTTCCTTTAAAATGGTTGTTCTAAAATTACTTAAACTTTGCACATTTTGGTGAAGAATTTCATCATCGTATGTCACTGTGAAAATAGAAGAATGTTACCAAAGTTTTTTTTTGAAGTGAATTTTAAGCAGAAGGGTGGATTTGGTCAGAAAAAGCACTTACTATATCTGTTTTGTTTTCAAGTCATTAGTGTAATCTCCTACTCTAAGAGGTGGAGAATTCAATTTTGGAAGTACTGTGTAACATGAGGCAGCTTTTATAAAACAGTGAATTTGATTTGTTGTCTCAGCTTGCAACCTGAACAGGTGATCCAGACCATTCATTCACTGAACTGGATTGCCATGAATCATTGTCAATACAGAGATTCACTACAATGAAATCAATACATTTTCATTACATTTTTTGAGCCAATGTGGCTAAATCTTAAATCCACTGAAGCAACTGATTTGGGAGATATCTTTAGACACTTAATATTTTTGTTGGACTGCTAGGAATGCATTAGAAAAAGAATGCCACATATAAAAGGAAATACAAAATGAAACATAGAGGACAACTCAATTAAAGAGCATCCATAATGCGACAAATGGAGTATCTTGTACAAATGTTATATGCTCTCTCATTAGGAAAAATGACGGTCAAAATTTGGGATTTTTTATTCAGAGAAACGTCCTAAAAATGGCATACTTTGTGAATGCCATGTCTTTAGACAACATATGAAACCTCACAGTTTGGCAATTCATTCCTCCAGAAACACAGGCACTCATTGTCCCTGAAAAGTGATGAGAGTAGTTCTCTTAAATGTTTCATATGGAAAAGAAAATAATCCAGAGGGTCTTTAATAGTCCTATAATATTTTCATCTTAGTACAGAGCTGCAGAGATACAAAAATTCCTGATGCATTTGTGTTGTATGGAAAGAAATCAATACATTTTTAACCATGGTAAAGGTCATATAACCATATCAGTGGTTATTAGTATGCCAGAGAAGAAAGCAGTAAAACAGCCAGAAAAGATCACTACACATCCTCATATGATTACTGTCTTATCACGTACTTCAGTCATGTATGGAAAATTAAGTAAGGCTTTTTGAAAGAGAAAATGTTGTACAGTTCCATATTATGATAGGAAATAAAATCTAAAAAGAAGGTATGTAAGTAAAAAATGTGCTTATGCTTAAAAGAAAATTGCTGATTTCACTAACTGTAACTGAACCTCAGATTCCTTCCATTATGGGAATTAAAGGGATGCATTTTCACACTTTTATGTGATGTATCAGATTTTCCCAAAACCTTGAGATTGAAATCCTTGGAGATGAAGGCTATCTGAGAGAATAGATTCACAGAATCCATTGAAAGAAATATAAAATGAGAAAGCAGCAAAACCACAGACTCTGGGAAATGAGGCAAAGAGATAATTATTTGGAATGAATACTCCCCATGAAAGTGACTGCATAATTGACTTACTCATGGTGACACAGCAATCCAACTGACAGTACTGACAGGGATAATGAGAGAGTTTGCACATTTAGCAGTTTCTGATGCATAGATTTTATGTCATTTTGCAGGAAGAGTTAAGCACTCACAGGGTTGAAAAGATTTCCATATCTCTTAATTACACCAACATCACTTTATCTTGATTTCTTGTTTATAGCCCCACTTTGCCTGTTTTCTCATGGAATTCTCCCGAGACATTTGTTACCTGCTGAGGCAAAAAATTGATGTGTTTTTTTAATGTAGTCAGCTTAGGAGTGACATATTTACAATGTTTTAGCTTTGTACCTGCTTCCAAAGGGGTTTTCATTTTAGATAAACCATCCTTAGTGAAATAATTTACTAATTAAAAAATGTGAATTATTTGGATTCCTAACATAGCTTTAATTGAAATCAGCAAGGTGTTTTGAGAAGCTGTGGTGAAAGAATTTTTAAGTAAATACATTGAAGTGTATTAATGAAGACTGTGTATTCCTTTACACCTTTGAAAGAGATGGCCAAATTTATTGTCTGTGGAGCTCAAATACTTTGGACAGTCCTACAGTGGTAGGACTGGATGTGTGAGTAGAGGGGAAGGGGTGTTTAGACCATATTATTGACAGTTTCAGATTAGATAACTAATTTGCCTTTTATATAAATTTTGTAATTGAGGGAGATATTCTTGTGCAGAAGGGGATTCAGAACATGTAAGTTGTGGGTTTTGTACCAGTTGCCCTTGTCTATAAGTAGAATTAGCAGGGAGGTCTGCCTTTTAGAGAAGCAAGTAAATGGGGAGTGCTTAAGGTTAGGCTATGTGGAAACCATTTAACATTTGGACATTTTAAGAATTTGTTAATGATTTAGCAGGTTTCCATTCTATGCTTTAGATTTCAAGATCATTTAGGAGCTGAAATGCAATGCACCATCTGGAATGTGCTGTGCATCAGGGTCTTTGCAGTTTATTTCATTATTGATCCATGTCAGTCAGCTGTAATGAGTTAATTGAAGTAGCTGGCAGAATCGAAGTTCCCAGTGTGGCTCCCTGAATGCCCAATTCCACAAGAGCTGTCCTGGTTTAGCTGAATGACTAGTATCAGTATAGACCCAGTTTAAGCAGTATTTTAAAGAAAACAAACTATCCTAAATAAAGAATAAACTTTGCCTTTGGAGCAGTAAGTGCTTATAGAAAGGTGTGAAGCATAGCAGAGGACATGTGCTCTGACTGTATCGTCTGTTACTGTACTACAGTGGAAAGCCAGTGGGTTTTTTCTCTTCTTATGCTGGTTCAGAAATACCACTGTTCACCCATTATGTAGCTCTTAGTCTGTGAAGCTTTCTCCTTTCCCTGATGCTCTTTTGTATTCAGCTGTTCATAAAATGTATTTTTTCATCTTGAAATGCTTTATAGGAATTAAATTTTCAATCAGTATTCATAAAAGATGCTGTTTCAAATCTAGTCTTCCACCTAAATTCCAGTTTGCGAACAACATTCAGTATTGAAAGACAGATTTTGCTTTTCCATTGAAACGTTTCTAGGAGTGTCATTATGATCAATGTCTAAAGTAAAGCTGAAGGCAAAACAGGACTTTAAACCTGCAAAATATCAAATTTTTGGATATGGTAAGTCCTTCAGAAAGGACTTCTATGGCATCATTTTTGCCTGCACAGGATAGCGTTAGGAAAGGAAGTACATGGAAAGAATACATCTGGTGTATGGAAAGATCTACGTATTATTATCAAAAGACTGGGGGAAGTGGAGATAGGAAAGCTCTAATATATCTGTAATTCAGTGACATTCAATGCTTTATCATGCTGTATAAGAATTGTTTATGCTGTGGCTTGAAAACTGGACAGATACGAACGTCAGTGTGTTTTTGGATGCTCATTTTCATCTAGATCCCCATGACTTTTTCCCAACACTGTTTTGCAAGCAGTAGTATTTGAGTAGATACTTGCTCATAAACTAAAGCTCTGCTTTATAAAATCATAAATATTGCTTGCACAACTCTGTACAAGAAACTTTCTGATAGTGATAGGACAGTTCTTCAAGTGCAGGATTCTGCAGAGTGGAGAGAAACTTCCCAAGGGAGGAATGCTAATGGAAAGGATAAAGTTTCTGGCTCTTGAGATTTTACAGGTAATTATGGCAGTGAATTTCAACCAAATTATTTCAGTGCATTGCTGAGTCTCTATATTGTCTACAGTCTAAGTGAAGGTAGGCTAAAAGGGTTGTTGGACAGAAAAAGAGTTTGCAATGGGAGAAACAATGCCATGGCAAAATTCTTTTTTTTTTGTTCTTATTACAAAGTTGTCATGATACAAGTACCATAGCTAAGTTTCAGATTCAGATCTTTTTTCCTTTAGATAGCCTGCAGTCTTAGAAATTGGAGAGTCCTGCAACAAGTGAATGTCTTCCAGTTTTATTTAGTAAAGATTTACAAACACTTAACACACCACTTAAAACTGTTATTCTATCTTCTGTGATAAGAATGGCAATTCAGATAACTGAAATGCCTTTTATTATGTACTTGTGTGCTTATGAAAAAGGGAACACTGATTTTATAAGCTGACTGTGTTGGACTAAATTGCCTTGACAGAATTGTATTTTTAGAGAGGGATTTAACATTAAAAATATGATCTTGGCTTCACATTTGCAAGAATATGTGAATGAGGAACAATTGCTCTTAGAACTACAGTGATATTAATACAACCTAATACGTGATTTTGATAGTGTCTCGTATTATTGAATCACAGAAATTAAAGATAACAAAGATCTTTTAAATAGTAAATCAATTTCCTTTTCCTGACTGTATGCCTAATCTGTTCTACTGTATAGAACATCAAGTGATAGAAACGGTTTAATTTCTAGTAAATTCTATTGTTAGGAAGATTTTTTTCTTCATCTTACTGCCTGACATCCCTTTTAGCCTAGGTTGCTGCTGATGCTGTACTGTTTTTTTCAGAAAATTATTTGAGATAATTAGTGAGGGAAAGAAAACAGACAACAAATATTAATATAGACATGTGCAAAGCATAGAGAATAAATCTCATTAGGTGGTGATTAGTGCAGTTAGGGAAGGGGATCCTTTGTTCCAGTGCTTGCTCAAATTCTGTCCAGGTCCTGTTACAGACATGTCAATTAATTTTGGATGAGACTTGTGGTTTCGGTATCAATTCCTGGTCTAAGAAGACTGTTTCCAACAACTCTGGTGGAAATTCAGCTGTTTTGGTGAATCAGAGAATGAAACTGGTTTCCTACTGTGGAGAGAGATAGATGGCTTTGGAGAAAAAGTGGTGTGTCTTATTAAGATAGCTGAGGTGATGGTGGGAAGCCTCCTGCCCATCTAGCAAGTATTCTTCAAGATGAGGCTTTAGTTAAAAATCTGTGACGCTAAAACAACTTCTGTTTTAATGTCATGTAGTCTTTCTTACCATAACCTCTGCAGCTCAGCCTGAAACCATATTTGAATCCAAAGAACACTTTATTCTTAGTTTAATGAAATTTATGTACACTGACATGAAGTCTTCTGATAACTTGATTGTAGGGATACCACTTTGACTTTGCAGTCATTTAGTGGATTTTGATGCATCCACAGGTCTCAAAGCACTCCCTTGCTTAGCACCTTAAATTTGGTCATTTGCAAGGACTTTATTGGTAAGTGTTGTGCATTTCTGCCATCTATTGGTGGAATCTTTGGATGCACATCCAAATTCTACAATATTTCTTACAAAACTAGTGTCTTTTATATAGCTTTGATGTATTTTTGGGTAGTTTTATTTACATGATGCAATATTTTATATGTAATGGAAGCTAAATTCTCTAAAATTTCCTCCTAGGAGAATTTTATGTGTATATGCATATGTACTGCTTTTATGTGTAGTAACATTTCTTTCTACACTTCAAATGCCTTCAAACAGGTATCAGAATGAATTTAATGAAGATAGTTTTGGCTGTTCACTGTGCTTGATGATTTGTCAATAATCTGTCACTGAATGGACCGTATTACCTTTGCATTATATTGAAGACAACATTTTTGCTTTTTTCTAGGCACTTTAATCAGTTGAGGTTTCACAGAGCATGTACATTTTGACAGGGCACCAGTTACTTCACAGTAACAGTAACACTTACTTCACAGCAGGCATTTGACTTGCTACAATATTAATACCAGAAGGTAACCTTGTGACAAGTATCTATTCTCCAAAATCCGTGACAGGTTTTTACGGCTATTTTTGCATTCATTTGTGATGATATTCTTCTGCTTCTCTCTCCTCCAATGATGACAAGTCAGACAACTTAGCCAAAAGACCCTGGAGCAGAGAAACACAGGGACAGCACTGGTTTCAAGTGTAGTTAGTGTCTGTCATCTGACATTGATAGAAACTGTGTTCTTCCTTCCCTACCTCTGTAAACTCAAAGCAAACTGGATAATTTAAATCAACTGTTCCCAGTCGATCTCTGTCTGTGAGGGGTACTTAACCCTGCACAGAAAAATGGCCCTAAAAACATTCTGTTTTCTATTCTGCTCATGGGGAGGGATGATAGGCAGGGGGGTCTCTTGATTTTTTCATGTCTGAATGAGTGGCAGGCTTAGCCCAAAACTAGTCCTCCTCTCTGAATTTTGAGAAGCTGTTGCAACTTAATATCATAGCTGTTACCAGTTATATGGCTTTAGAAAGTCCTTCCTAGTGTATTTGCAAGGCAGGATGGACTAATCTGACCTCTTTCATCTATAACCCGATGGAGCAAGAATCTATCTTTAGTGGAAGAAAATAAATAATCCCGTTTTACATTTATAGTTACCTGCCAACAAATTTTACCTATAAACAAATGCATATAATTTGTTACCATCCTTCTTTACACGATTCCAAGCCGTGCTTGTCACTAACTCTCTTCATTATTGACCATTACATCCTCTGGTATCATTGCTTAACATTATTAGGCAGAACATTAATAGAAATATTAAACAGCTTAAGGTCAAGAACACATTCCTGACAAGACTCCCAGGGAAGACATGCCAGATACATTTTAAGACTCCCTGGGGTTTGATCCATTTAATGAGTGCCATGGCAATGCTGAGTAAATTACACCAGTATTTATAGCTCTATCACTCAAACATGTCATTTAATGGAAAAGCAAATGGCATATGATGCTTTTCTAAAAGAATACATAAATATAATTACTTATCTTGACTACTTGATTACTTTGTAATAGAATTGTTTGTTTTGTCTGAGGTTGATTAATAGGCTCATGGTTACTTCTTCTAAGGTTGTGGAAATAACCTTAACTTTTTTCTGGAACTTCTATAAACTATATGTGCCAGACTCACCTAAAACCAGCACTAAGTAGCCCACAGAGTGAGTTTTAAAAACGATTCAATGCAAGTTATCCAGACATGATGACTTAGAAATATCTGGCTTAACAGATGTATTTATTCACATTCTCCTTAGTCACATTAGGAAGGCAAGTATGAGTCATTATATGATTGGCTTTTTCTAACTTATAAAATAAAATATGTACGGGACACTTCTGCCTTTTCTCTGTCATCACTGAAATGTCCACCATATTTCTAGTCATGAAATGCTACAAATAAAAGTTCTTTGCAATGCGATAAGTCTGTGGTTGGTTAACATATTTTGTAAACATTTTATTCTTTATGAATTCTGATGTTTTTAAACAGAAAATATATATTAATATTTTGGTGAACTGTTTTTTTTTCTTTTGTTTTTTTCCCCCCATGAACAGTAAATGTTATTAGTATTTTCGTTTAAGTTACCTAAATTTGAATTCCTAATAAGATTTCCTTGTCATGTAACCAACCCTCCCTTCAGTGAAACACTTAATATTCTTTCATGGTTATAATATTTAGAAGTCCTTAAGGTATATTAATGTTCTTCAGCACATGTTTTTCAGGTAGACATTTCCATGCTGCAAGCAAAATTGATTTTATGTACATTTCATACAAAGGAGCACAAGCAGCTAGACTTTACATTAGCGGATGTACCCAAATTATCTGTTGCAATCATTGGTTGGTGTTCTATATCATGTTTTTTTCTGGACATCAATCCAGAAATGTTCAAGGTCATGGTCTGCCAAATTTAGTGCTTCAGAAACACAGAATGTTGTTTTGATATACATTGACTGCTAAATTCTAAATAGTTTATATTTAGTTTAATTCAGTCACACTCCCCAAAAGGATAATAATAGGATAGTAATAGCAAGAATAAAGGATCTATGCTGAAAAATAAATCACTGCAATTTCCTTTAATAGCTAAACATTTTGCTTTTTTAAAAAGATATTGCATGATTTTCTTCTCTCCATATCCTTTTCTGTCCAGTTAAAATGTGTTCTCAATAACTGGATGTTATGTGAAAAAACAGTCCATTTTCCTTTTATCCTGCTTTTTATTATCAGTGTAATTACTTTACCACCGCCCTTGGATTCTCTAATGGTTTCAGTGGTCTTTCAGACTCTGTAATTAAGTTCTGCTTAAAAGAAGGCTACCCAGACTGTTGAGTTTTGTCGTTAATAGAATGTGGAATAATACTGTAAAAGGAGAAAACCCATTCCCTTGAACTGCCAAGGGAACCCATAATTATTTATGTTGTGTTCTGGCATTTGTGTTTACTTGAATGAGGGGCAGTTAAAAATGGTTCCTTTAGTGTCACATTATCATCAGTCAGATGATTTCCACATTTTCTTGAGGTATCTACAGCATGTACCTAACCTGCACGCATTCATTAATGGTAATATGAGAGATTAGATTGATATTTTTTTAAATAAAAAAAAAAAATTAACTAATTTTTTCTTATATTAAGTTAGTTGAAAGACCAGTTGAAAATAAAAATTCATTTCTTGGCTGCCAAGTATGTTAACATGTACAGTTCCTTGTAGGCATGCAATCTATTCTTTATACATAACCCAGTAGTTATTTGCCCAGTAGCTTCTTTCATTGACTTTTTGACTGTTTTCTTAAATATTTTGAATCTGTGTAAGTTCGTTGCTGAGTGGGATCATCTCAATTTTGGATTTTGAATGCTTTGAAACTTTGAGTAATATAATTGATACCTGCATAAATTGAAAACTAGAAGTCCTTACACCTAGAACATGGCAGTTTATATTTTGGTATTTTTTACATAAGTTCTGTGATTTCTGGTTACTGTTTTTGATCTTTAGCTCACTTTGTATTTTTAATTTCTGTAACACTACTTAAAGGAGCTATTTTATCTTCTAAGCCCTGGACCAAATGTGCTGCAATGTCCATGTAGTTCTCATTAATTCAGCACCAGTTTTCCAGTGTGCTGTATGGTGCATGGATCTTGGTTTATGTGGAATTAAGAAAAAATGCATTATTCTGTTTAAGTAATTAAAAAATCCAAACTGCATATCCATGTTCTTCCTGACTTTTTTGCAAGACTGAATTAATCAAAAGCAAATCCTGTTGAGACTGGAATTGATATCAACTGATGCAAAAATAGTTGGGCTTTCACTGGAAAGATTAGAAGTTAAGAATTCCATATGAGACTTGAGAAAGTTCTTATAGTGGCTGTTTTTTTCTGAATATCAAAAGGCTCTGACTGAATTTATGTACTCAGCTGAGACTGGGGGTTTATTTAAACTGGATCATTCATATCCTTCTGGTAATCTTTTGGCAATTCTTTCACTCTATATATATAGAAGCTAAAAAAATCAGGAGAGAATTTGGTTAAGACTTTTCACTCTTATTATAATTCCACATTCAAAAGGGGAAACTTCATTAGCATGGTTATTTGGATGCACTGCTTGACCATCACCTGAGGGTTCCAAACCCCATTGGGATTAGGTAAAATGACTTCTTGTGCTTCAGTGCTCCAGGTATCAGTACGAGAAAAGCAGTCGGTCAGAGCCTGGTGCCAATAACCCCAAGGCTGTAGGTTCAGTCCCTGTATGGGCCATATACTTAGGAGTTGCACTCGATCATCCTTATGGGTCCCTTCCATCTCAGAATATTCTGTGAATCTCTAAAAGTTTGACCTTCCTGCTCATGTGATGTTTCAGAATTAATGGTTGGATGGCTAAAAATCTGTTCCTTTATTCAGTGTTCTGTCTTTACAGTTGCAGTATTTTTCTATACAGACAGCATACAGAAAAGGAAAATTTGGGAAGTGTTCTTACAGCTAAAGTATTTAAGGCTTTTTCTGAGGTTTTGAACTGCGGGATATTTATGCCATCTGGCAGAGTTTCACACAATATTGGCTTAAGTCAAGGGAACAGTATCCTTCATAGTTTGTCACATTTTGCCACTTGTTTCGCATCAATTTTTAAAGCATTTAACATTCTCTAGCACTTCTGTATTTATATTCTTACATCATATAGGGCTTATACTTGATTCTCTGCAGACCCCCAGACATTTAGTGTTCATTAACCTTGTTATCACCTTCAGCAGTGTTTAGTATCATACTATCTCAAATTCTAAATGAAAATAGAAACACAGCAGAGAAAATGCAATCCATAATTGGAAGGACATATTTCTGCACCACAAAAATGTCTCTGAAGTTGTTGAGTGCTCCATAACTACTTGCACTGCACTGGCTCACGTAATGCATTGCCAGAAAGTTTGCCAGTAAAGCTAATGATGCTTAGAGGCCAGAATTTACATGTTCTTTATGTCTGCATGCTTTGGGAACTTTTTTGCTGTTTTTCTCAGTTTCTTCTGGTCAGGGAACTTTTTAATATGGGATGGTGTTAAAGAAGCTGCTGCTAAACTTGGGAGTGCATTTTTGTTTCATTCAGGCATTTGGTTTTTAACTAGTTTTGAAAAAGTTGGTACATTGTGTTTATAAATTGTATATAGTTATTAAAGACTTTTCTCTAAATCTCTCTAGAAACCTTCTCAACTTTGGTATGTATAAAGGGATATGAAGTGAAAAAAGTTACGTTTTCTTGTTATTTTAGGTTCCAGCTATCTAAGCTCGTTTTCAAAATTGCACAGGCATTTGCCAGAAGTAGGTTTTCTTATGATATCTCCCTAGATGCGACTTTGAGTCAAAAACTGCAGTATTGGAAAAACAGCCTATTTAACTTTATCAGCTCTTCTGTTTGTTGCTGGTAAATATATAACAGGTGGCAGATGGAAAAACAGAATAATGCATCTTTTAATTTAAAAATGGCATTACAACTTAGAAAAATGAGAGCTCCTACCTAAGTAAAACTTCTATAAAGCTTTATTTCTAAATCCATTTTCTTATTGCAGTTATAGGTGATTTATACAGAGAAATTATTTTGCATTCTTTTAAAATCAGCTTTTATAAAGTAAGGCAGATGGGACTGTGCTACATGGACAGGTTTAGTACACAGCATTTTGTTAAACATTATCCTGCAAGGAATGCTGGTTTTATTCAAAACAGTAATGTTGCAGCATCACTGGGGCTGTTTAGCTTAAAAGAATCAGCTTTGTATTATCTTAAGGGTGACGTTCAGTTTGAAGAGGTTTTGCCTGAAAGTCAGGTTATCTAGTGACTGTAATCTTCATAATCAAAAGGAAATTGTTGTAGTCCCTTACAAGCACAGATGACTGACAGCAAAATGGTTTAGTCTACTGCATTTTGAGATTTCTGGGGTACTCAAAACTCTCCAGTCATTAGTTCTCCATGGTCACCTAGTTACTCTCCTCAGTATAAATTATCTATCAGCTTCATTGTCTTCCTAATTACTGATTCCGTTGCTCTTTGATCAGCCCTTTACTGTGTGGAACATTTTCCTACAAAACTGAAGGAGTTTTTGTGTATGGCTGTGCTCATGCTGCACTACAGAGCTCCGCTGGTTCCTTTCCAACCACTGCGCACCAGCAGTTAATGCCAGTCTCCTTCACCCACACCGCAGCTCCTTGGCCATTCAAAGCGTCATTTGCTTGAAAATGCCAACTACTTTCAGTCAACACTAGGCTTGGGGGTGTGGATTATACCTGCAGAACCCAGCAGAAGGTCTTTTTTTTCTGTGAGCTAGCTGGAATATTAGTAGCCAGATAGAGCACTGATGCCGTGTGCTGATAGTGAAGTGAGGATTATGTTCACATTTTATCAGTTTGCTCAGTTTTACTTAATTCTGATCAGGGATGCTTTTCTCTGAAGTTAGTCAAGGGAGCCAGTGAAGTTCAAGCACGTAATGACTGCAGTGTTGTGACAGCAGAAGAAAAAAATCACAGCAGGATAAATATAAAATCCTAATATGGTTTGAATACCTTTCACAACCTTCTTTTCTTTTTTTTTTAAATCCCAAAATGCAACCTTTGCAACTTTTTCCCATTCAGCATTCATCTTCCCTACCTGATACCAAAACTCTTAAATCCTGTAGGGATTCTTACCAATGTATGTTAAAGCTGCTGTAGGTAATAGGTACAGAAGTTCACTTATGAATATAAGTTATTAGTTAATTATGTAAATAAATAAATTCAGATAATTTTATTAGTAATTATTAGAATTCGTATTGTATACTTTATGTATTTTTAATACAATTTCATTATTTGAAATTTAGATACTTATAGCATAGTTAATGAAGTGTTTCTTAATGGTTAATATGTGGTTAAGACAGTGCTAACTCTTAAGAAAAAGTTATTTTTGTGGTGGTTAGTGTGCAGGCAATATATATACGATGGTGTGGCAGTCAATGAACATCTGAGTCTCTATATGTAAAATATTGTGAATATAAATTCAAATGAAATGGGATACTTTGTAAAGAAAATGGTGTGATTTTAGTTTTTATTATTTATTAAATTCCCTGTTGGATTTTTCTGTGTTTTCCTTTCCTTCCTATTGTGGGCAAACTGTAGCTATCAGCACTGTAAAAGAAGAGACATGTAGAAATATAATCTGAATTCTTTCATGTTTGCCCTTACTTGGGAAAGTAATGTAGAGAAAATGATATATCATTGCACACAGGGCAGATCCTATAAGAAATATGTTGCATTCAGTGAAAAATAGCAAATGATACATAGATTTGAGGAAAAGCATCTTCTAGGAAAATTTCAGACACCTACTTTACTAGGCACTGGCTCTAATCTGCTCTGATAATGCACAGAAATTTCCCTGTCTTTTCTTATTGATTGGGTAACATTGGCCTGTTAGGGTAAGCATTCGTGTGCACCTGAATATGTGAGAATTTTCTTCTCAGTAGGCAGATCACAGACAGATTTTCTGTCTGATGTGAATTTAAAGAGAGGAGTTTTAAATGCTGCTTCCTTTACTGGCTTTATTCTTGGCTCAGTGATGAACTGACACTTGGAGTTGTCAGAGCTTGTATTTAAATATGATGCACTACTAAGGAGGTGAAGACTATTTTTTAGTACTGCTTTGGGGTGAAATAAGGTATGCTGATGCATGGTGTGTGGATCTATGCAACAGCTGTGTTTCCAAAAAGCAGTTAAAACACCATAATCTTTGATTTCTGTGGAATTTTATGACTAAATTCTTAATCCGACAGCTGGTCTGAAATACTCTGTTTACTGTTGGTACAATATAAATTTACACAATGTGCAAGGATTCATTCTGTACACTCAGTAAAAGGTTATTGCTTCACCAGGACAAGCATAAATATTTTTTGAAATTCATCATCCATCTGGTCAGAAAATGGGATTAATGACTTTTTTGCACCAGGATCATAATCACATACAGAATTTTGTGGTGTATCATTTTCATAACTGCTTTCCCATAATTTTTCTGTGTGTATGTGCTCATATCCATTCTTTAACTACTTTCTTTGTGCAACTCAAAGGCTAAAGAGGCTCAATGAATAGGATGCATTATATCATACCAGTTGATTAGAACTGAAATATTTGACTCCTTTTCAAGTCTTATTTCATAGAATGCTCATTGTTTCTTTGGCAGTTATGGCCTGTGCCTTGTGACTCACGGGAGCAAAGACAGGCAGAATTGCGAGTCTTTTTTTAAATCAACGTCCTGCAGCATGAGTCAGGCTTTAGATCTGGCCTTTGCCCTTCCTTTGCCTTTGTTCTTATCATTTGTTCTGCCCTATGGTTACAGACTCTCAGAATAGCATATTCCTGATTTTAGTGCAATTTGTTCCTGATGAATGCCAGGGAAAATTATATAAGATGCTAACTTGTCATTTTTCAGGAAGGAAAGCTTCTTTATACTGAGTTGTAATGGTCACTTTCAAAAGCAACCCCCAAGTTTCCAACCTTCTGTGCCACCTCTTTGCAAGGTTAGTTTGCTGAGGTGTAACCTCTTATTTCAGGGATCATTTTGGTTTTAGTACCGTCATCAGTAAAGCATACAATTAATATTTTTCCCTGCAAATCAAAGAATTAAAAAAGGCATATTTTCCATCTGTTTTGAATGGGGACTCATAGTATCTAGAAAGGATTACAAAAAGATAATATTAAAAAAATAAAAAAATGAGAGCTAAATAAATTCTTTGCCTCCTTACCTCTTCTTTTACCCATTAGGTAAATATGAGTACTGGTTATTCTTCCCTTCATGCATTCAACCTTTTGCTAAAAATGGCACCAACATCACTTTGGTGCAATAATACCTCTTTTGTTATATATGATGTTTACAAGTTAATACTCTCTGGTTTTATGTAAAGATCTGCTCTTCATTCACTACTGGGTATACCTATGCTTGGTTTATGGAATAGGACATAGTTGTTGCCTGAAGTGGTGTAAAGCAGTAGAGTTAATGTTTACATATGGAGTGACTGGTTTGTTATTGCTAATGCCAAGATTTCTGAAAATGGTTTAATATCTTAAGACTCTGAGACTTGGAGATAAAAAAAAATAAGTAATGCAACTACATGCATTTTATCTGGAATTCAAGATTGGATTGTAAATTTACCTTCTAAATAATTTAGTGAGATTAATTAGTGGTAAATTCTTGCAGAATGAGCATTATTCTGTTTTTTTCATAACCCATAGACATTGCTACAAAGCTGTACTAAAAAGTAGCTGTTGACCAACCTATATAGTTTTTATATTCAGACACAGCAGGTTTTTTTTTTTTTTTCTATGAATAATACTTCTACCATTTTTGAAATAGCAGCAATGAAAATTTTATGGGCCATTTTGTGCACAGCAATGGTTTTTACATTGTCGATTCAGAACTAGCAATTTAAAAGAGAGGAAGGGTAGCATGTGGAAAATTCTGTGTTCACTTATTGTAAATTAAATTAAAAATGAATTTTCAAGGAGAGAATAGTCACAGGATATAACAGTTATTTTTCTCTACAACAGGCTTCTCCTTGGCAGGTTTCCTTGTGTTTTGTGGTTTTTTTACAGATGGTGCTTTTGAGCACAACTATAAGCAAATAGTATCCTACAAAAGCACAGCAAATCAGTCACCCATGTCTAACCTGTGTTTTAAAGGACAATAATTTGATTCTCAATTCTACCCAATGTATTGGTTTTCCAAGGCAGGATCTAGTCTTTGCTTTCTCTCCTTCAAGATGATACAGCAAGTACCTAGTTGGTGACACAGCAGGGGTAAAGTGGAGCTTAGCTCCTGAGAAGTCTTGCTTTCTTCTCCTGCATATTAAAGTTTAATAGCTTCACATTTGGAAGCAAGCTATAATTTAATTGTAGTAATACTTCCATAAGTATATAAAGCTCTTTTTATGACAAGGTCAGGCAGGGTCATGGAGTGATACCATTCAAGGGTATGCTTCTGTAGAAAATATGAACAACTTCACTTGTAAGTAGCTTGGGTTCATTGAAGACAAAATAGGTTGTTCAAAGTCATGCTAGGGCTCTTTATAACAATGTTTGTTGATTAGGTTGGATTAAATACTTCAGAGCAGACTGCAGACATCTCAGGTACTGGTGATAACACAGGGTTTAGGACCAGGAGGCCATGGACCGTGTCCTTCACAGGGGTAGGAAACAGTGCTATTTTCCTGATGGCACCATCTTCATCTGCTTAATTGGCCTCCGCTGAGTCCAGTTCATCTGCTTAATTGGACTCAAACTTTCACTGAGATTCTCATCTGAGGTAGACTGCCTAAAAGGTATATTTCTTGACAACTGAGAAAAGAGAATTAGCGTACAGAGAGCAATTTTCTGTAATGTAATTTTATATCTAATGTTAAAAATTTGGCCAGGTAATAGATAGATGTTATAGATGGCAGAGAACTGTAATGTCACTGAAAACAAGAAGCTGTCTTTCGTAATCAGGTTGTAGAACAAAATATTAAAAAAATATTCCTTTGGAAAGCAGAAATGTCTGCACAGGAAAGTAATACCAACAGCTTTATGCGGCTGGCTGTGATGTTGAAGAGTGCTTCTCAGCATAATATGCCATCATCCTGCTGCTGCTCAAATTTATATATATTGTTTTTTAAAACTTGTGGAGCAGGTTTATTTTAAATTTAATCCTAGTTTTTGTTGTTTAATTTATGTTTTCAAATTTTGATGTATGCAGCAGATTAAGTAGTGCACTGACTGAAAAGGAAGAAAATTGATAAAAATCTGGCTATGCCAGGAAGGTGAGGAGTTAAAAGAATACTGTCAAATTGTAAAAACCAAAATAATAGGTTATGTAAGCTAAACAGCTTGGCTCTTGCTATTTATTACTTGGGTCCTGTTTTCCTCTAGAGACGTTCCAGGCTTTCAAGGTAAATGGATTCTACACCCAAACATTTGCTGTACTAAGTGAAGTACACTAATGATAGGTTGAAAATTGGAAAATAACAAGATTATAATACTAGTCAAGAGGAAATACAGAAAGGAAAACAGTGTGCCTTACATGGCAAAAAGTAAGTAGGACGTGCTTTCATTTTGAGCTGTACAAGATGTGATTAGTAACACAGATAAGTACTACCCCTGTTCAAATCTTTTCAATTTGAGAGGAATGATTCAAGTGCTCAGAGATATTATCACAGATATTTGTCAGCATGTGGACATAAAGAGTCAAAACCCATTCCTGTGGACACAGTGGAACTTTGGTGACCAGTGGGAATGTAACCATGTTGTTTGTAAGAATGTACTGTTAAAGGTTACAATATAAAGGACTCACAGAAGTAGTTTGCCTCTAATTCGCTCTCCCCATGTTACTTATAGTTTGAAATTTGTCTGTACTACAAATTTCTCCCCTTTCTGTTTGGCAGTCACCCCTTAATAACGTTTCCAAAATGCTTCAAAATCCTGTATATTTCATATAAGCACGTGGTGCAGCCTATTTTTGTGTCTGCTTTGCATTGTACTCCACATTGCATTGGTATATTTGTGGCTCTTCTGAGGACAAAATATGAGGTGAATAAAAGGAAAAAACAAAAAAAACAGAATGATAAGTATATTCCTCAAAATGAAAATAGCTTTTCAATATGGATTTTGTATGTTATGCTTAAAGGAGGAAAATCCATGAAGAAAACCTATCATATGTAATGGAACGCTTACATTTTAATTTAAAGAGCTTTGTCCAATTGAATGAGATGGTAGTTGACTGAACGAAAACCCCAAGTCTGTGAATATTCATAGAGCAAGTCTGCATGACTTGGACTCTGTTTGTGCTCTTGCTTGATGGCAAAATAGTTTTGTTTCGCCTTTTATCCTTCAGTAAGATAGTTGTCATTAACTGGGATTGAAGGAAGGGTTGTTGTGTTTATTTGTTGGAGGTTTTTTTTATTTCATCTGGGATAAATCCTGTCAGAGTTGGCTGATTATGTGACCTCTGCCTTCTGCATACTAGCTTTAAGTGGAAGGCAGATATGTGAACTTGCCAAAGAAATAAATACGTAGTAAACAATTCCCTTTATGTACCTGAATTATAATAACTATATTCTTTTTACAAGAGTACCTGTTCATTCCAAGTGAACAGCATCATGTTTGTGGGTTTTGAATCAATGGGTGTGGTTCTTTGGTGTATCTGAAAGAAGCTTATGTGGTAATATCCGGATAGAAGATGGCTTTTAAGCTCTAATACATCACGGATCAGAGGAGCATCTGCACTGCCTGCTTGCTTCTGTGATTTGTTTTGTCCATCCAGTTTGTGATACTCTTAGTCCATTTTGTCAAGCTTAGTTTACTATTTGAATTCATTGTTTGTTTCAAGCTAACGGAAATGAACTAGATTATACTGAATTATCTTTTGATAACAACGTGTAAAGGGGAACTTTATCCTTTGTCCAGTTAAACAAATCTGCTCAGAGTTCTGTTAAAGAAGGAACTCTGAGCTCTCTCTCCGTGTTGATACTGAATTAGCAAAAGGAAGGGTAAATATATGACCATCTTCGCTGTTAGTGAATGCTGTGACTGAAGACTGGACCACAATACTTGTGTGCAGTGCTCCTGGAGCTGAAGAAACATAGTCATGATTCCCAGCAAGATTTTAGTCTACCACAGCCCTTCTGGGGGCACACGTACAGAAACTTATAAAACTACTAGAAGGCGTAAAAAATCTCATGGAGAATTGTTCAAAAATGGATATCGTGTCAAACCTGGACATATCCCCGAAAAGGAAGAGCAACATACTTTGCGAAACTCTTTGGTGTCTTGTTATAGGGTCGGCTCATACTGGGGTAAGGTCCAACTCTAAACTTTTTCTTCAGAATTGTAGTTTGTTTTACCGTCTCTGGTGGTAGTATTGTTGTGTCTTCTAAAAAAGATCTTCTGTTCTTCAACTTGAAAAAAAAGCTGCAGTATTCCAGTTGCTTTGGAGGAAGAATTCTTTCCCAAACTGACATGTTGCAATGCATTCCTATCTCCCTCAGCAAAAGGTTTCATTGTTGACCTAGAATTAAATAATCCAGTCTTTATTGAATGATGGAATGTAATGTTCCGCAATGTTGGTGCTATCAACGAATTTTTTTTGACACTGCTGTTATTATTTAAAAGGTGTAAGAGTAAGATGAAGAAATGTGGAGCCGAGAGATTTATTAAGGAATCTTTGATACAGCATTGTTCAAAAGCGATCTACATGGATTCTAAACTTGATTGCAGTGTTACTGTCCTGGTCATAGAATGTTGATTGTTTTCATGCTGCGGCTGTGCTCCCCACTTGTACTGTTGCATAACAGAGGTGGAGAAATGCATAAAAATATTTTGTTTGGGTTGCTTCCAGAAAATGGCAGATCCTTTTCCTTCCATTTGATTTTTTCTTGTCTTATTTCTTTGAGCTTTCATTTTCAAGCCTATCTACTGTGAGTAAGATCTCAGGTTACGCTGCTGCACTGTGTGAAGACATTCCAAATGGGATTGTTTAGCATCCTAAAAATTATCCCTCCATCCTGTGTCTCAGAACAGGTTCCTAAATATGGATTCTGTTTTTTTTTTTTTTTCTAGTCTTCAGTAAACCATGTGGTTGTAATGAAATCGCAGGTAGAAATAGCCATTGATTGGTTTGATGAAGATGCTGTTCTGATGAATGGGTGAATGTTTTGTCAGGAATAGAAGTGGTAAAACGGAATCTCTGTATTGAACCCTTACACCAATATTTTGGCTATACTGTTGTCAGTTAGGAAGAAAATAAACAGCATAAGGCAATAAGAATGGGATTACATATCTCATTGATGACAAACAATGTAATGCTTGGTGCTCTTCCTGTCAATTTACCTCTCATATTGAATGAAGAAATATCCCATTTCCTGTTTCTATTTATTAGAATCTCATTAAAATCATATGAATAGAGTTGTCATGATTTCCTTCCCTTTCACTTTCAGGATTTAAAATTGTAAATTTCCTTTTTTTGTGGGGGTGGGGGAAGTGGGGTGTTGCAACCTACGGCTAATCCTGATTGCTGCTGCATATTAATCCAGTGGAAAGCATCAGTTCAGAGAGAGACTGCAAAACTCTGACAGGCAGGAAAATACCCTCCTGACTGTAACATCAAATAAAGCTTTAAATAATACTGTTTAATTTGCTGTAAACTTTATAGATAAAATAATTTTCTACTGTAATTGCATTGCTACTGGCACATAGGTTATTGGCCATGTCTGTATCACTATTCTATTCTAAAGCATCTATTTTGGTGGGACCTTAGTAAAGAGTCAGGAGAAAGGCAGTCCTGCTATATTCTTGATCTAGCCTGGTATTTCAACATGGTATATTGCTTCCTATTGAACAGGTAATTGATTTCTCTAAGACTGATTTCAGGGTTTTTTGGCAGTATGTGGCCTCTCCTAGAGACCATTTTTTACAGATTCTACATTGAACACCCCGATATGAAATAATATTATGAGTATTTTATGTTTTCTGTATATTTTGAAAATGGTCTGTTTGTTGCACAGACAACACAGGTAGCTAAAGAAGTATTTTTGCAGTAAAATTGTCCTGTGCTACAGTTAGAGGTTTATTTGAATTATCATACCTCCAACTCAGATTATTGTGCTAGAGGCAGAAGCTATTGACTAAAACATTTTGTCTCATATTGTTTAAGGAATCTGGTTTATAATCACAAAAGTTTTTTTCCAGTCTTGAAATGTATAAGTTTCTTAGGTTTGTCCTGGATATTGCAGCTGAAATAAACTCCAATTCCTAAGTGTATTTTAGTCATCTGTTTAGAAGTAGAAGGCTGAGACCCAAGAGGTCCTTCATTTATTTTATCTGTATATTTTTTTCTCTGATTAGAGAGATTTTCTGGGTAAATTAAATATTTTGGTACTTATTTATTATGATTTGTAGAATAGCGGATTATATCCTATTCTAGTTAGATCCGGTAAGAAAATTCCAATGTAAAACCCTTTGCCAAGAAAAAGGTGAGTTATATGATGGAAAGTAGTGAGCACTTCCTTAGCATTCTGTTTAGCAGTTTACAATTAACTTTAGCAGACAAGGTCCATGAAATGTGCAAAATTAGAAGGGACTTCACTGTAATACATAAGAAATTTACCCTATCTTAACAATTGATTATATGATTTAAATGTAAAATAGTTTTGTAGGTATTTCATAAGAAAAGAAATTTTTCTTCTCCACTTGTATAAAACACATTCCCAAATACTGCTAAAGAAAGAGAGCTGTACACATTTATGTATGTAGCTGAAATGTACGTAAATGAGGGGGAGTTTTTGTTAGCGCTCCTATTAGTGAATTTTGCTTTCTATTTTTGATGCATCAACCATCAGCTGTTTCTGTTCTTGGTAAGTTGGTAGACCTGACAGAGATCACATCATCTCAGGTGTGAGATAGTGGGTTTGGGTGCACCCTCAACAAGTGTTGAAACACCAAGCTGAGTGGTGCAGTTGGCATGCCTGGGGGGACAGGATGCCCTCCAGAAGGACCGGGACAAATTCGAGGAGTGGGTCTGTGGGAACTTCATGAGGCTCAACAAGACCAAGCGCGGGGTCCTGCACCTGGGCTGGGGCCACCCCCTGTGTCAGTACAGGCTTGTGTGACACAGGGCTTGAGAGCAGCCCTGGCAGAGGATTTGGGGGTGCTTATAGACGAAAAGTTGGACAGGAGCCAGCAATGGGAATTTGCAGCCCAGAAAGCCAATTGTGTCCTGGGCTGCATCCAAAGCAGCGTGGGCAGGAGGGCAAGGGAGGGGATTCTGCCCTCTTCTCTATTCTTGTGATGCCCCACCTGGAGCACTGTGTCCAGCTGTGGGGCCCTCAGAGGAAAAAAAGACATGGACCAGTTGGAGTGGGTCCTGAGAAGGGCCACAAAAATCCTCAGAGGAATCCCAGACCTCTCCTGTGAGGAAAGGCTGAGAGAGTTGGAGTTGAGCCTGGAGGAAAGAGGATCTGAGGAGACTTTATAGTGGCTTTTCAGTGCCTGAAGGGGGCAGACTTTCACAGGACCTGCTACAATGGAGGAAAGGGTAATGGTTTTAATATAAAAGAGGGTGGTTTAGACTAAATAAAAGGAAGTTTTTTACAATGAGCATGGTGAAACACTGGAACAGGTTGCCCAGAGAGGTGGTAGATGCCACAGCCTTGGAAACATTCAAGGTCAGACCTGACAGGGCTCTGAGCAACCTGATCTAGCCAAAGATATCCCTGCTCGTTTCAGGGAGGGTTGGGCAAGGTGACCTTTAAGAATTCCTTCCTACCCAAACTATTATACCAGTCTATGGAAATCACATAAAATGAAATACATATAGCAATATAATATCAGGTCTGTTTGTGCCTAGAAAACTATAGGGTACTGGAAAGAATTAATTTGCCATGTAATGATTTCTTTGTTTTTTTCACTTGAAAGCTAGTTCTATTTTGTAGTTTAACTGTCCAAGCAAACTCTCTAACTTTTTTTTTTCCTAATTCTATTCTCTGAAGGGAATTTTTAAAAATTATGTGGGCTGCAGCAAATGCATAACTTCATCTGTAATGATTTTCTTCTTTCACAAAAAATACATTGAAACCATAGTTTTTTTCTTCTATCATTTGATGTCTCAGCAATTAAAGCCTATCTTAACCCTTATAATGTTTTGGCGATAGAGGTTTTATTGCTAACTTAGACATTTTTTCAGGTTTCCTTTTGAAATTATGACCAAAAAACTTGTTCATCTTGTTAGCTTCAGACGCAGTGCAAAGCATTTGAGAGGAAGGGCTTTTCTCCCACCAGCCATTTTTCAAAAAAGTTCATAGGGAGTGGAATGAGGAAAGCAGCTGGATAAAAAAGAGCTGGAAAGGTTACAATTGCTAGTAAAGATCCTCTCCTTCCCTAACCACACCTCTTTGGGTAGGAGTAGCAACTGTGGGAACTACTGCAAGTGGAACAGAGGGCAGCGTCTCTCACACTTTCAGCAATATGATCCAAAATTATCATTCTCTAATTGCAAATGGATCTGACATTTATCGTTATTAAGCTTAATTTTATTGCTTTTCATTTAGATCCCTGAATCCATTTAGCAAGTTGTGACTAATTTTCAGAGTTCCCCACTGTCAGTAAATAAAAAGAAACTTTATATCCATGTAATAGACAAGAGTGTACTTCAGTACTACTTAGGAGTCTTAACAAAGCTACTTGACAGGACTGTTTATAAGCCTCAGCAAGAACAAATATTTTATTTAACAACTTTCCAAGAATACTGCAGGAAAAGCTTTTTGATTTAAACACTTGTTGCCACATGCACCTTTGAGCTTGAGGGGAGCATCTTATTCCAGTGAGATAATGGAAGTTGTGACCAGGTTTATATGTTTGCCAGGATCGGCATTTCCTTAAGTTTCTAGAAGCAAAAAGTAGTTTCTTGCACTGGAGTTGGGTAAAATAAATGTCAATAAAGAGAATGTATGAGAAGAAGCTGCTCTAGACCTTCCTGTAACAGTTGCAATACCATGTTACACAACTTTTATGTAACTCCTGGCTGTACTCTCTAATAAAAATTATCCTTCAAGCTTTACTTTAATTTTATAAGCTGTGCATGTGTATAGTACATAGTGTACTTTTATTCATATGCCAAAGATCTGCAGCCAAATCATTTATTATCAGCATAAGACTATTTTAATAATTTAAGCCGTTAATCTTCGATAGTATTTTCTCTTGCACACACTCTCTTTGTATCTGTCTCACTGACTTTGTAGTTTTCTGGGAATTACTATGCATGCAATCTGATTTCGACATAAAAATGCTATTTCTTTGTAAAAATACTTGCTTTTTAATAGTTGAAATGTAAGGTATTCCTATAGTTATAGACTGATGGAAAGAATTATAGTCAATTTGCCATTTTTAAGAGAAAATGTGTAATTTCCCTTTCTCCTGCTCAAGATTATTTAAATTAGAGTCAAGGTAGGGAGCATTATTACAATAAAAGATTTTACGTCATTAAGATTTACCGATTTAATCAGGCATATACAGTCTACTTTATCCAGGCTGTCAGATCTCTTGCCCATGATCTGTTATTTTTCACTGAGCAACATGGGAGCTTGGAGGACTGAGACTTTTCAGATCTGCATGTGTCTTTGACAGCCCAAAAGAGAAGGACGTGCGTTACAGCCAACAACAGAGACCTCAGTGAGGTTCTTTCCCCTTAGCTTTCAGCCTGTGCATCTCCTCCCATTGCTTCCTACATAAACTAAGGCTTTCTGGTTGGATACATCAGTTATTGGGGAAATAAATTTAAAACAATTTGAAAAATACCTGTTAAGGATCCTTGAACAATTAAACATGGAAGAGTTTTTCAAAGGTATTTGGCATTTTGTATGCTACCTATGTTGATTTATTTTTTCACTGTCATTGTGATAGGCTCTTATAATTTGAATTATTCTTTGCTATAACTTTTTTCGTTTTCTTTTACTACAGGTTTAAGATTTTTAAGAGCCCTTAGACTGATACAGTTTTCAGAAATCTTGCAGTTTCTGAATATACTTAAAACAAGGTAAGACTTTTTCTTGCAGGCTGATTTAGTTGTGTTGGTGTCAGAATGTAAATGGCTTAGATTTGGGGCCCTAGTAATCTGTGATTTTCTTTTCTGGGAAAAACCCCCACTTGTTATCTGTTCTTTAAATCTTTTTCTGCAAATGAATGATTTGTCAATGATAGCATCTTTTGTGATATGATCAGTAGATTTTAGTTGATGTATTGTTATATTTGAAATATCAAGCAAGGTTACGTGTTGATAAATTACAAGCAGAATTAATTACATAGCTTTGTACTGATTAAATATTGCTTTTTTCCATATAATCAGTCCATGTTCTGCTGTCTTGAAAAAACTAAAATCAAAATTAATTAAACAGCATACAGTTAAAAATTATTTTGAGAAATCATCACTCTGGCTCCTCCAGTTATTTTTAACTGAGCATCCTTTTTCACATCAAAAACATATTAAAAATTACACTGAGCTGTCTTTGTATTGTGTTCATTATCCTTAGTATGTCTTCCATATAATAATTAAAATACTCCAATTAACCTTCTGGCTTACTGGTTCTTTGGCCTATTAATACATGAAAGTTGTGCAGGAAGAGCACAATTTTGGACAAAAGATAATTTTGGAGGAAATAAAAATCAACATTCCCTTTCCTTGCAGTTGAAGACACATTTTTTTCCATCATTCTCTAAAATGGTCCAGGGGAATTATTGAACCCAGCTTCCAATAATTCCTGTAAACTCAGTTCCATTCTGAAAACCTCTTCTCCCTGGACCAGGTGCTATAAATATGTGAGGGCTTTATATGCAGGTAAATCCATTTCTTGCTGTGATGACTTGCAGCAATGAGAAAATAGGTATTGAAATTTGTATCCACTCATAATAAACAGCTGTTTCTCCAACCCTTAACCTTGAAACTATTCTCCTTGCTGTAAAACTCTCACATTATCTGTCTTCAGCTGTGTTACTGAAAGGAAGTCAGTTCTGGTCAAACCAAGACATCAAAGAATGTGCAGTGCAGCCCCATAGCTCAGAATGCTCCAGTATGGTGAAGGAGAATAACATTTAACCTTGCCATAAGAAATGGCAGTCAATGGGGAAGCCCCATAAACTCAAAGGATTTTGGATAAAAGCTAATAGCCCCTTCAGTAGTGGGGATTTTTGAAATTCCAGATCCGTAAATGTGCATTAATCACACTCAATGTACTCAGAGCCGGTTTATTCATGATTGACCTGTATATTGAAATAGCCTTTCTCTGGTGCAGAATTTACTCTTGTATTAGATGCCATCCTCTCGTTGGTTATTTGTATGACTGTCAGAATATCTGTAAACCTCAAAAGTTGATTACTGAAAGCCTGTAAAGCAAAACTTTCTTATATAAGAGTTTCAGTTTAGTCAGTTAATCAGTCCTTAGCAGTTCATCACTAACATAATTTATTTAACTGAAAAATTGTCACTGCCTCAAAACAGTTTTTATGTCTCTCCCTATTCCTGGTAATGCAACAGAAAGTCATGTCTGTTCTCTTTTTTGTCTTAATAACCTGAAATGAACTAAATAATTTGGAATGCTATCAATGTTCAGAAAACATATTTTTTTTAAAATGGTTATCTCAAATTAAGACAAATTAACAGAATGCAATTTATTTGTAGAAAAGTTTTTAGTTACACCTGCCATAAATTTGATCATATGAGTGCTTGGGTATTTTTTTAATGTCTTGCATGAGTTTAGCTATTAGAAAGCAACAAGCTAGAAAATTAATTTATTACTGCTACTGCCACCTTCAATGAGAAATTGTCATATTTTCAGTGTGTTCTGAAGTACCATCAGAACTGCAGTTCATGTGCTGCACACACATTTCCTGTTACAGCACCCAAATACTGTTTAATTGAGAGTTTCTAGTTGTGAATTATTGAGCTTCCTAAAGAAAAAATTCTGAGAAAATCTCCATTAACTGTCTCTGGGGTTAATGGAGATCCTTTAGTAATTTTGGACAAGTTAGAGCAAGTTAAACTAGTAGTCTCAACAAATCTAATTTTGTTTAAATAAAATTTACTTCTCCAAATTCAAGCAGTGATTTCAGTTACATACCATGGCCTTCATTATTACTTTAACGTCTTATACTGTATTTTATGTTTTTGCCCAGCTACTGCAATACTATTTTGCTCAGGGATGGTTAAAAATCTATAATTAAAATATTTTAGCATTTCTTGCAGTCCGCTTTTAAGATTTTCTTGAAACTTTCAACATTTTAGTTTTTTTTGTGAACATAAAAACAAGCAGTGACAGAACTTGAACTGTTGAATTGGGATAGCAAATTCAGCATATCATTACTAGCTCTGAAATTTTAGTAGGGAAAAAAAGCTACTTTTTATTATTTAAAAATTCAGCAAAAGATAAGAGTTTTCTGAGGTGATATGTATTAATATGAAGAAGGTACAGAACTAATTTGACCTAGGTATTTCAGTGCATTTGGCATTAATGACACATAACTACTGACAAAATGAGAAATGGATAGGGTATAATGGATACTGCTATGTTTTTAATACTTACTGCAATTGCAGAAGAAATTCTCTCCTCCTTTTCTTATTTTCCCCAGAAGAGAAAAACATTTACTCTAACCTATAAATTAAAATTACTCCTGGAACTAGTGACTGAGATATGTGGATTAAAGGAACATATATTATTTACACAATGAGCAGAAGGGCCATTCCAAAAAGTGGAATCCAGTGCAAGAAGCTTCACAATGCAAAAATAGAGACAGTAAGGAGACTAGCAAAGTGTTAGGTAACTATTAGAATATCTGAAAAAAGCTAAATATGTTTGAAAAGATCCTGTAGGACAAAGGAAAATTTTACTGTGGCACTTTAAAAGACTGTACTCTCCCATGGACCCATTTGTTTCTGTAATTTGAAATTAAATGTATTTTACTCAAGATTTTTTGTTCCCATGATTTATGAGATTTGAAATCTACAGTTCTCAGTTGAAAAATTTCTCTCCTTCATTGTTTTCTAATATTTTTCAAAAAAACTACAGGGGCTTAGGCAGGGCTCACAGTAAGGGATTTTGCACAGATGTTGGAAAGAGCTTAAAGAGGGGGAAAATGTTTATGACTAATCCTTCCTCTATATTTAGACTCTGGCAGAAACACAGGGAGTATTTCATAGAGGACAGACAAGGTACAGTGTTTAATAAATCTGCAAAAATAAAATGCACCAAACAAGTAATGTAAATAGTTACTGTTAATGGGTATTGCAGTAATATGAGGAGACAACAGACACAGTATTTTATCAGGAACATCTCATGTTCTAAGTTCAGGAGAAGGATAATGTTTGGCCTTTCATAATGGAGCTTTGTGTCAGCATCACTCCTATCATTTTGTTTAATCTAGGAACCCAGTGGTTAGGGTCCTGTGCTGTAACTGAATGTTACCACCAAAAAATAGAGACTTTAACCAACAATAATTTAAGAAAGAGAGAAATAGGGAATATATGTGATACAGGTGAATGCTAATGGCAAGACTGCTGGTCTATTATTTTATTTTTGAGTTCAGCATTCATTACAGCATCTGTCATATTACCCAGTCATATTCTTGTCCTCGTACTCCCAGATATCCACTAACTGGAACTCTTAAAAATACTTTTAATGGAGCTGATCTAGTCAGTTTTCCAGGTTTTTTTCCCAATTTTGTTCAGAAAATAATACATTTTTATTGTCCTTAAAGTAGTTATAAACAGAAACATTAATTAATTTTATCACAAAACTACTACTTCTAACACTGATAGTGAATTTTTTCCAATTTTTATATTTTTGAATGTATTGCTTTAAGGATAATTGTGGTTTTTTTCTGAGGTGATACACCTCCTTATAAATGTTTTCAAAACCATGAATGGGTAAGATTGTTTAAACACAGTCATACATGGACTGCACTTCCTTGTGTTTTTGATTAACATCTTTCTTATGATAATGATTTTTGTGAGAAGAGAGGGAGCAGATTTTATTTGTATTTCTTCCACAAGATTTTAAGTATGTTTTTTTCCTGCTGAACTGGATGAGGTCTTTGCTTCAAAATCACTTCTGGCCACAATAGGGAAAATACTACTCAGTAGGACTAAAAAGTGTTTGCAGAGTTTGATTAGTAGGTTTAAATTACGCTTTTTTCATATCTTTTAGAGGAAAATGTGAATGCGAAACATGAAATACTCTAGTTTCATGTGAATTTTCCACAAAGAGGTTAATAGAAGTTAATGCAAGCAGAATAATATGAAAGATACTTAGGACTTCATACAGGAACTGTAAAATACCATAGTTTTTAAATTTGGGGATCATAATTTTCTCATGTACTTTGTCTTTATATGTGAAAAATTCTGAGTGCATACCAGTGAAAAATGTAGAGATAAGTGTACTGAGAGGCAACCAAATTATCTGTGAAAAAGCGTGATTTTTTAAAATTTGTTTATGACTGCAGATGTAGCTAAGGTTTCTTTTGTCATTCTGCTCTGATACATTGGGACTTTCTTTTCAAGCTATCTAAATTATGAAAATGTGAACTCTCCAAAGGCAAAATAATATGTATTATGCGCAAACTTTTCAATAAGGTTTTTAGGGAGTCTGTTTCTTTTTGGAAATAATCATCAGAATCTTGAGTCTAAAGTAATCAGTTGTATAGAGGTACCTGCATAAAAAGCGTGAAAAATTCTAGTCTGAGTTCCTATGTGTTTTGTTTATTTCCAGTAATTCCATCAAGCTAGTG
The DNA here is from genome assembly GCA_013400915.1 of Pardalotus punctatus. Classification (NCBI taxonomy): domain Eukaryota; kingdom Metazoa; phylum Chordata; class Aves; order Passeriformes; family Pardalotidae; genus Pardalotus; species Pardalotus punctatus. Next base: position 887,718 of record VZTX01022504.1, on the reverse strand, counting down.
AATCTGTGCTCTATATTTATCAGCACGTGGCTGACAGCAGCTGGGTTCATACATTTGGTGAGTGCATCTGAAAACGCTTCCGTGACCTTTTCGGGCGGATCTGAAAGGCTCTCTGGGGTTCCCCGCTCCCTGGCACCGNTGACCCTGGTCCGGCCGCGGAGCCCCGCGTGACCCTGGTCCGGCCGCGGCCGCTCCTTTGAGAGCGAACAAAACACCGCGCCCCGTCAATATTGCGTCCGGACCGAGGGAATGCAGTTCTCTGGGGTTTGAATTTTTAATTTTTTTTGCTTTTCCTTTGGTTTTCAACAAAAGTTTTTCTGTTCTACCCTAGGAATACTCCAACTTTTTACTGTGGGACTGTTTTTAGGCAGCACACTGCTTACCCACTGACAAATTTATAATTTTGTCTGGATA
>VZTX01022504.1:815943-886920 GCA_013400915.1 Pardalotus punctatus | reverse complement strand
GGTCCGGCCGCGGAGCCCCGCGTGACCCCGGTCCGGCCGCGGAACCCCGCGTGACCCTGGTCCGGCCGCGGAGCCCCGCGTGACCCCGGTCCGGCCGCGGCCGCTCCTTTGGGAGCGAACAAAACACCGCGCCCCGTCAATATTGCGTCCGGACCGAGGGAATGCAGTTCTCTGGGGTTTGAATTTTTAATTTTTTTTGCTTTTCCTTTGGTTTTCAACAAAAGTTTTTCTGTTCTACCCTAGGAATACTCCAACTTTTTACTGTGGGACTGTTTTTAGGCAGCACACTGCTTACCCACTGACAAATTTATAATTTTGTCTGGATAGTGGCTGGCTTTTTGGAAGAGTAATAGCTTACCACTAAAGGTGCCATTAATGCCTTCAATAGCTACATAATCTTTTAAAACAAAGGCATTGAGGAATATAATTGCATTACAAGTAAAAATTACTCTGAAAATATTTGAATACATTTTTATTAAATCAAATTACCAAACTACATTAGTAAGTTATATTATTTAGTAGTGCATGGAAAAGATGCTTCCCATAAATGATCTGAGTAGCAAGGCTGTATATATTAGAACTGTACTACTCAGTTTGGGTCAGGGTCAGGTTCTGGATTTGATAAAAGTAAATCACAGAAAAGGATTCAGAGTTTACATTATATTCCAAGTTATATATCTGTACACACACACATATATGCACATGCATATATGGCTAGAGTTACTTTGGGGTTAATTAGAGTTAATTATAGTGAATATAATTCATTATGTATTTTCTTGTACATTGTAGGTGGAGAACTCAGGGGATCCATGGGAAAATTTCCAAAATAATCAACCGCTAACATATTGGGAATGTGTTTATTTACTGATGGTTACAATGTCCACTGTTGGCTATGGAGATGTTTATGCAAAAACAACCCTTGGTCGCCTTTTCATGGTCTTCTTCATCCTTGGGGGATTGGTAAAAACTCTTTTTATTCTTCTTGATATTCCAGTTACCTTAATACTTGATCTTCTGTATCTCAATGTTGTAATTAAAGAAACAATAATATCTGGATTAGTAAATTAAAATTAATTATAAAACTTTTAAATATATTAAATATGCTTTTTTTTCCCTCTAGATAAGTATTTTGGAAGAGCTTGTCAAATTAGTTCAGAATTAATCCAGAATTAGAATTTTTCTAATCCATTTAAATGAGTAATGCATGTGAATATATGAATATATGAAGTGCCTTGATATTTTGACCTATAATGTTATTTGTAGTCCTCTACTTCTTAAGTGATTGACTGTAGTGCATTTTTGGAGGTTGCTATGGATATTTAAAGGCACTTTGCGGTTTCAGAAGTCCTACCCACCCTTCTGTGTTCCTTCCCAGAATTCCAACAAACACTGTGGCTTTGGACTGCCTTAAAGAGCAGCTTGCCTTATCCAGATGATGGCAAAACACATTCTCTTTAATTTCAAACATCCTTTCATGTCATGTAGTACAATTTTATCTCACAATTTATCACAGGACCATAACCAGTATCCTTCTATATCAGCAATTTCTCATGTTCTTTGTCCTGTATGTAAATAACACCCAAGTTACTATTTGTCTTGTCAACTTTTCCATTATTTGTCAGCGTTAGTAGTATTATAGGACCTGTTGCAATATTCTCTAAACCAGCAAAATTTATTTTAGTATTTAGTCGGTGCAAGGTAAATGCTTTATGAGTGACTCTTAATGTATACTGTGCACATACACACCTATGTATATTGTTACTTTACCCTCATTATTGATTTCACCTCTACATGCATCTTACAGAGGTGGTGTGTATATACCCAATGTAATGAATGCCATATATGAGACACACAGAGATGTGTGTGAGCATTTCATATATGCATTCCCAGCTCTGTTTATTGACATGCGGAGACAAAGATCATGTCAAATGGCAGTAGCTCTTCGAAGTATCCAGCCACAAGGAAGATGTTTGTTGGACAAAACATGGCAGAATAATTTTTATTTTCTCCTCAAAACCTTTTTTCTATCACGTGTTATTCCAATCCTTCTAAACCCAAGAACTTTTGGATAAGTTTTTTTTTTTGGGGGCGGGGGGGTGATTTTTTTATATCTTGATGGAGAAATAACCCCTGATTTCATCTTGTTTTGATCTTCTTTTAAATTCTTATAATGGGAGGAAAGAGTCTGTGTTTTAAAACAGAAATGTAATAGTAATGATCATACTTGGCTTTGTTTTTTTCTGCACTGGGGCATAACTCTTTTTTGCAGTTAGATACCAGTTTTAAGTAATTTTATTCTTGTTTTGTTTTGTGTGTCCATTTTTCTTCTTTTGACCATTTTTTTTATTTATAAGGTGTGCACCTTCTCCAAGACCAACTTTTACATTGAGCCCTCTTGTTTTGTTTGATAAGAACTTTTACATTTTTTTTTTAAATTTTTTTTTTAAACAACTGCATAGATCTATTTCTTGCATTTTCAGATCTTAAAAATATATATCTTCTGAAAATATTCATCATCCCCCTTTCTTTGGCCTCTCTTTTTAGTCTTTTCTTCTGTCTCCTATCTTCTTCTTAGGCCATGTTTGCCAGCTACGTCCCTGAAATCATAGAGTTAATAGGAAACCGCAAGAAATATGGTGGTTCCTATAGTGCGGTTAGTGGAAGAAAGTAAGTATCCCAAGAGGCTCTGCTGCCTCTGCTGCAGTAGAACACTCTCTGCATGCCATTTTCTTTTTTTTTTTTTTGTGTTTTTGTTTCGTGCATGTAGGCAATGTTTGCTCGCTACGTGCCAGAAATTGCTGCTCTCATCCTTAATCGGAAGAAATACGGCGGAACTTTTAACTCAACCCGAGGCAGAAAGTAAGTCCAAAAAGACCAGGTGTGGTTGTGTGACTCTAAAGAGCCCCTGAAGGTGGTAATAGCTGACTCACAGCTTACAAGGCTGTGTTCTTTGACATCAGATGTTACCACTGGAGAGTTGTCACACTAAAATTAGAGACCTGGGCTGTGCTATGGTACAAGTCACAACATTTTGTCCCTACTTCGAGAGAACCTGGACACCGCTAAGACTACACTGACATACCTTGTAAAAAGTGCTGATATTACATGTGCAGTTAACTCTTGCAACAAGGATGAATTGTCACTTCACTGTTTTGGGCATCAAAATATCGTGTGGTTTATCTCTTAACTAAGTGACAATAATAATTCACATGATTTTCAGACAACTCAGTTCTTCAGAAAATTTTGTTTTACTGGGTGCAAAATAGGAGATATATGTTGACTGGTTTATTCTGTTGGTCTGACTGTGTGAGAAGTCTAATAGCCCTGTTTCTCAATGTCCAACCATCAGATTTAGATTCCATGCACCTTTGTCTGACTTCCCATGGACGTTGCAAACTCTCATGGTTTTAGGATCTGTGACCAGGGATTTTAAAGCAATTCTCTTCCCCACACCACATCAAGCTTATCTGAAGAGCAGGCAGTAGTCTTAGTATCAAAATAGTATGGTAAAAAAAAAAAAACAAGCCCATGAAACCCACTATTTTTACCTGGTGGCAAAGGTTAAATTTTATTGGATCACATTAACTCATTACATTTCTATTGAAAGCCTGCTTGTTTTCTTGACCAAGATAAAACTAGCTCTTTCTGGCATTCCCAGCACCTGGACCTGCAGGGATATAGCCTTTACTGGACTAGATGTCCTAGGTGATATAGTGCAATATAGCACGATATCACCTTCAGTGTTGTCATCCTTCATTTCATTACATATCAGTGTGACATCCACTGGTAGAGGTATGTTTGCCCTGAAAGTCTAGTCATACAGAGAGTCCTTTTCATATCATATAAGTAAGGTACTTCAAGAAATCTATCAAATTATTTGTCCCTCTCCTTACTTTAAGATAATTTTTTATTTTGTTATTTTCAAATCATCACCTGTGCAACATTTTATTGAAGTGGATTATGGTTTTATCAAGTTGTTTCTCCTCTCTGTGTAGCAGAAAGACTGTAAATGTCCCACAGAGCTAATTCTAGAATACTGTCTTGTATCACTGGGTAGATAAATCAAAGTTTTAAAATTAGATAGTAATAGATTACTCAAGCAATTAGTAAACTTCAATACATGCATTTATTGAGATACCCATAAATGTCTAAGGTAAACTGTAAACACTGATGTTGGAATCTTGCATCACTTACCTAGACAAACTAAATGCCTTGATTTATTTCTGAGAATGAGTAGTAGTGTTCATTTCCCAAAATATTTGTGACAGAGGCTAGGACTCAGTTTCATATTTGTATTCATACTTCATTTCTCGAAGAGAAGTTTTTCAAACACATAATAGATACCTCTGTTTTCAAAGCTCCAAAGGGGTTATACCAGAGGAGAATATGGTTAAAACCTGTTTTACACACAGGGCTTGTCTCTCCCTTTCTACATTGTCACTAGTACCCAGCATTGCTCAGATGTCTCTAAATTTGGACCTGATCTTCAGTCAGAACCCCACATCCTGAAAAGCTCAACTTCAAATTACAGGCTTCTGCTAGCTTTGGGGCATGCTTAATTTTATTTTTTCACCTTTTGTTTTTGTCCTTCGTTATATGCACTGTTTGTTTTTATCTCACTCTGTCATCAGTGCTTTCTCTGCTGATCTCTACTGCTCATGTAATTTGTTGCTTGAAACTCAGCTCTGTCATCAGCATACAAACTGTTCAATTTACTTTATACATTGTTTTCTGGTTCAATTATTAATTTCTAAGTAGTTTAAAGATGTCCTTTGCTCATGTGGGTCTTTCATCAGAGAATCTAAGCTTGGGAACTGCACAGTAAAAAGCCATTAGCACTCCTTGTTTGATGTTGCTTTTGCAGTCAGTAGAACAAGATTGATGAAATGTTATGTTTGGCCAAAATTTAAGTTTTCATTTGGAATTCAGTGTTGAGAGAATGGATTGTCAGAACCAATAAGTTTTCCTTTGCTTGGGATATGGGCATGTGGTAGTAATTAGCAGTATAAGGTCTTTACTTGAGCAACCAAGCATAGATTCTGGCAGCAAAAATAATGAGAAACTACAGTTGTTCTATTTCTAACGTCTGAAAGTTTCCAGATAAAATTAAATACATTTCCAATATGAAAACAGCTGAATTTTGGTGAAAGATGTCATTTCAGCCCTTAAAATAGGAAATGTGTGTACTTTTTAACTTTCTACAAAATAGATAAATACATGGAATCTGCCTTGTAGCATTTATATATATATGTTTATACATTTTCATGGTTTAACCCCAGCTAGCGACCAAGCCAGGAGGCAGCACGTGTTGCCTCATAAACTCTGTGTGTGTGTGTAATAATGTGATTATTAAACATTTAGGTCAGAAATTAAAATCAGCATATGATTGTGTATGTTTTGAGTTTTGCACTGAGTGACTTTAATACTGAGGCAAGCCTTGCTATGGGATTGTAACTGTAAAGGAGTTAGAATGTATGCATAAGAATCGTTGATACAAACTTCACTAATAAGAGGAGGAATAACCAACACACAAGTTTGATCTCACATTTCATTTTGCTTTTCAGCCAATAAAGTCCCCAAAGGATCATAAAATACATAGAATTCATTTTGCATAATAAAGGACCTTATTTTTGTCTTAGATGAGACACATACATCCAAGCTTTGGAAACAAAAGTAGTTTGTAGATGGCATGCAGTTACCACTGATTCAACTTGCTAGATACTAGGTTAGTTTTGTTATGAAAGTCCACAGGGAATTTTTTTAATTTTCAATTAAAATTATAATTTCTGCTTTGTAGTATTATTGTAAGGAGGCTTCTAAGAAAACAGGAATTTCTTTATAGTCTTTGACTGAAGTTTCATCTTCAGCTATTAAATAAGTAGCAGTACTTACTGTTGCATACATACCAAAATACATACCAGTATATCTATAGAAAATGTAACTGGGACCAGACTTATGCATTTAATCATTAATAATGAATTTGGTGCAATTACAATCTGGAACAAAAGAACAACCAACCAAACAAAAAAACCCCCAAAAGCAAACAACACTCTCCCCCCCCATAAAAAACCCCAAACAAACATACAAAAACAAAAACAAAAAAAAAAAAAAGAAAAAGAAAAGTTACCATTACCAAAGAGGTAGCAATTGTCATTTTAATTACAGATTTACAAGCAATGAGAGCCGCTCTGTAGGTATTGATATTACTGCTAAACAGCTGTTTTTTGACTGGGTACAGATCAGCTTCTCAGAAGATTCTGTGCTGTTAGTGTGTGCCCTGAGACACCAGGATTGGATAGTCAGGAGACAAGCAAAACTGGCCTTCTGGCTTCAGTTGTACTCAGACAAACAACTCCTTGCTATTGACATCACTAAATACAAATGATACAGAGAAAATCAGACTACAGTTACAAAGACAGGAAATAGTTTATATTAAATATCAATATCAATTATGTATATCAAACTAAATTGTAACTGCAAATTCAGACAAGAAAAAAATGAGACCTTAAAAATATTATAATGTAACTGAGGGTTATCTTAGAATAATAGTGGCGTGGCTTCCACTGTTTTCCATATTGAGTCCTACGTACACTTTCTGTTCTCCCAGGTGAGCAATTCAGTCACTACTGTTTTTTCCTTCCAGTGCATTTCCCTGGACGAATTCTAAAGTACATGACTTGACACTTTGGGAAATACATTTTGCAAAGCAGCTATTGAACATAGTATTCTTTACAATGAAAGGTTCTTTACTGTTATTACAGTTACAATTATTTCTTCTTAGCCATTTTTCTTAATAATTGAGGCCAGCAAGTGCTTCTTCACATCTTGTCTACATTTAGATATTTTCTTTTTATAGCTTTTAATTTGACTTTATTTATTAATTTGACTTTTATTTCGTTTTTTAGACTTTTACTCTAAACTATTTTAGAACTCATAGGTTAGTATTCAAGGGACAATTTTAAAGTGATTTTTCTAAGGTGAAGTACAGTAAAAGGATGAAAAGGTATCTCCCACTGTCGCCAAAGCTGGTTTTAGAATAGAGCATTAAGCCTGCTGGCTTGTTCATGCATTCATACCTCTGGAAGGCTGGAAGGGGCAGTGATCACTTTGGATCAATTTCTTAAGGGCTGTAATTACCCAGATTTCTGTAGTGTTCAGGCTTTAATTCTTTTGAGATAAGGCTTTTCTTCAAGGGTCTTGGGTTTGGATAAGTAGATTTATGCTATAGCACTCCTTTTGTGATATTTTGGAACTTACGTGTTTGGTTCCAGCCAAAACAGGACTTACAAGATTGTCTGTGTTATTTCTTTTAAAGAAAAAAATCAAATTTGTTTTGCTTATTTGTTTATAATATTCATATTACTGAGGTGCAGTATGAGATTTGGTTAAAGATCCAGATTTGTTTTACCTCTACTAATTAATAATTAGAATTTTATTCTGCATTTACTAATTTATCCTTTCATCAAGATCATTCATGTTTCATTTCTGTATTCTTGTGTGCATATATCAGACTGGATTTTAATTCTGTGAAATATTTTCCAGTTAAGATGTTAGCTTGTTGTAAATCAACATGCACAAAGCTCTAGAAAGCATATGGAAAGAACATTTGTAAACTGATGAACTCAGCCTGGATAACTTACTGATTTTTTTTCAGTCTTTACATTGAATTAATGACTTTTAATTCCATGGACTAAATTATTTTTGTCTTTTTTGTGCAAAACTGCTATCAAATCCAGTGCAAAGTGTTTCTGAGGGCAGAAAGTAGAACACAACTTTCCATGAATAGATGTGGCAGAGAGAGCAATGCCCTGCTTGAGCAGGGAGGTTGGACCAGATGAGCCCCTGTGGTCCCTTCCAACCCGACCCATTCTGTGATTCTGTCTTTCTCTAGATAAACTGCTTGCCTTGTCACCATAGTAAATGTTTATGCTAGACTTCATTACAGATTCAAAAGATTAAAAAAAGTTAACCAGATGCATTATTGTAGTTAATATGTAAGATTAAAAATGTATTTTAGTGAAATCACAGTTCTTTACTGTATAAGCTATTAGAACCTCTTGTTTCTCTTCTCTCATGATCTGCTCTGTTTCCCAGAGATTTCTTCAGATTTCTTAAATTTACAAGCCATAAATTATCAAATCATCAACATATCATCAGGAATAATCATCTGTTAGAAATTCCTTCCAGAAGGAAACATGGGATTCAATAACTAAACTTCACAGAGAAAAATAAAAACTGTAGACAGATAGATATGGTAAACAGAAAGACAAACAGATAATTTAAGTTGACAGGCCATATTGGACTCATTAGACATTTGAATTTCATTACAAATTAGAAAAAAGAAAAGGCATAACCAAAGCAAAGGTCCATTTGCTGCGGTAATGAGAGGCATAGCTCCAGAGAAAGTGATATTAAATTATTATATTAAATAATTTGATGGAATGTGTAAGATATTATTTTTTCAGTGGGATGAGAATGTAATAAGAGAATGTGACATGGATTACATTATGATCCCAGGGGTGTCTCTATTTCCCATCTGCTAGCCATTCTTCTAAGCCCACTTTTTCAAATGAAGTTTCACTTAGTGATAAAAAAAATTTGATGAGTGTTAAATAGACTGACAGATAGAAGAAATATGACAAACTTTTTTCAATTTTGTGTGCGTATTAAACTAGATCCATTCTTTTGAAAGTAAGAAAGGAAATGTGGGAAGTCACATATAAGAACATTATGACTTAAAAATGTGTATTAGAGGTCTCAAATCACATTCCATTCCTGCAATAACAGTGCTTATTTTATATTTCTAGTTTAAGTTGTAAAAGTTCCTTTTCTCTGCTTAAACTTTAAAAAAAAATCCTTTTGGATTTGGCATCAAATGGCAGTTGTTGCTGTTCAAAGTTTGACCAAAGAAAGACTGAATCTGGTTTATGAATCTGCTGATCTACCCTATTCTGCAAACTATACAGTCCATGGCATTCCAGCTGTGTAATGTGAGATGGCAGAAGTGATTAATTGATCACGAGTTTTGGAGACTTTTTGCTTTCAGTTGGGTTCTGTTGCAGAAAATTAATCATGACATTTTGGTATGATTCCTGTGGAAAGAAATGCATTGGCTCTGCTCATTGATGAAATGCTCAAAAATCTGAAGATCCTTTCCTAACTCCTGCATTGCTTACAAAGGATTTAATTATTTTTTGACTCATTGAGCACTTCAAAGACACATAAGGTGATTTGAAAATGAGCAATAATGGGAGAAAGCAATGTATTTAACAGAAAACTCTTTGAGGTGATTTCAAAAGTAATAACAGGATGTCTTATGTGGATGATATCTGTCACACAAAATGTTACAGAAGTGAAGTCCAGGGTTTGGAGGGATTAGAATAGTAGATTAAGGTCTGTTTGCAAATGAGATGCTGATGCTGGAGGGGTAGATTACTCCTGCATTTTACTGTACATTTTCTAGCATTTCCTTGTGTGTTCTATTCAACAGCTTTTAATTCTATTTATACTAAACTATTCACTGTTGTCATCTGGTGATAGACCTGTGTTGTGCCTAAATGTGGTGGTATTTTTCATGAAAGCAGAATACTCTAGATAATATTGCCCTTCAGAATGAATGAAAGGATGAATATTCATCCTTTAAGCTACAGTGGAAGCCTCTTAATTAATCCAGACCCTGGGAGAAACAAATACTGTGCTTTCATCTTACTGCCGCTTTGGAGCAACAAAGAATATTAACTTGGAACTTGGTTTTTAAAGATTGCACAATTCCTTAGTTCAAGATCATGAAGATGTAAGATGAACTCATGTAGCTGTAGCTGAGCAAAGTTTAAATAAGCAAAGCAGCCCAGAGTGAATCACCTGTGATAGCAGCCATGGCAAACAGACGGGGATGAAAGCTCTAACATGTAGTTTAAACAAAGGCATGTGCTATTTATCCTGGATTGAAGGAGCTGAAATGCACTCTTGTGTTGGTCACAAAGTGACTTAATATTTGCATCAGAGTAACTTTCAACTGCCTGACACTACCAGTTTCCTGTTTGTGTTAATCTGATGTAGGATCCAGTGGGGTTCCACTGATCTGTACTGGGGCCCATATACTGAACGGAACTTTTTGAGCACTTTCTGGTATTACCTAATCCCTTTTTCCTTACTCACGATTTAAGAGAGAATACAAAGGCATGGAAGCTGTTGGAAAGAATAGATAATTTGTGTCAGAATTCATCACAGCAGCTGAATGAGTACACTGTGGTTCCTAAATAGTTGACAGCTGAACCTGTTAGGTCCAATTTACAGAAATTAAAGGTATCTGAGATGTTTTCACATACTGCAGTTACATCTCCTGTGACAGTATGGTCACATGCTTATATACTTTTAATATTGGTACATATTTGAAAGTCAGGCCTTTTGGCTTCTCAGTAACTGCAACACTTTTGAGATTTTTAATCCTTCAGAAATAAAGAGAGCAATAAAAATCTACTTTTGAACAAACAGTTGAAGGAGAAAAAATGTTAAAGTTGCTTGACAGTCAGTTTGCTATATCCTTCAATATTTTCTGCTTGTCTCCTTTTTACTAGGTTTGTAGAGTCTGATGGGAGAATCAGCTTGAGAAACTAGCTTACAGTTAATTTTTTTTTTTTTTTAGAACTATCCTATCTTGATTTCAGAGTATTTTACGTTCTCTCCTCAGAGATATGAATGACTAATGCAAAAAGTTTCAGAAGTATCACTTTTTACTTTCCTACTTGCTGGAGTTATTTTTAAAAAACAACCTGTTGTGTCTTTGGTCCAGAAGGGTCCATTTTGTCATTCTCAGCCTTTGCTTTTGTAATATATGCAGTACATAGGCAAGTTTTAAAAATGGTTATAATTTTATAACATATTATTCTAGCTAACTGTACAGATTGGCTGCATAAAAGATCCTTAGAGGACTATCATCCTTGCGTTCAAGACTTCTGTGGAAAAAAAAATAGGGAAACACTTAAAATTGTGGCTGCACAGCATTTAGTACTCTAATGCTGTTAATCTGAGAGAGGAGTTTATATTGAAATAAGAGAAAGACTTATAAGCACGCACAGTGTGAAGTTTTGAGCAGAATGATGAGAATCCTGAATAATGCTTGGTAAATCATGGAAAGCACAAGCATCTAGAAATGTATTGTAAACTGGCATGTTTAAGGATGCATACCACTAATAGATAAACAAGCACACCATATAGCCAGTCTGTTGACATTTATTGACTTTTTTAAAATAAAAATACACGACTGATGCCATCATTTTTTTGAGCAAAACCTGTTAGACTTTACAAGCTGCTGTCTACTTCAACCACAGCAGCCTGCTACTGGTATATAAAGAGTTTAGATGGTCAGTAGATGAAGGAATGATCAGAATCCTGAGCAAAAAGATCTGAGCATATGTATTTGATATAAATATCATAATTTTATACAAGCATCTACATCAATATGTACCACACTTCCTTTAGTTACTTGACAAGTGAACGCCAAATATTCAACTGAATACTGAACAGAGTTTTGTAGTTATTATTTTTGATTTATTAGGACAGACTAGTTGGAGTGAGTTTTTCAGGTTCTTTATACTTGTTCCAATAAAATGGATATAATTTCTTTCCAAATAAACAGGCAAAAGTTTTGACTTTTGTATTTTGCCCTCTGAAGGAAGAACCATGCAAAGATCCTTTTGAAAGAATCCTATTGACAGTGGTTCTGTTTTCATTTAGAGTTCTATTTACATGATTAAGTGTATGTTCTCAATTATCTCACATCAGAAATCTAGATGTTTTAACTTTCCATTGTTTTCCTTACTGAAACAGTTTGTCTCTGTGGTAGCTCTGGATTTTTTATCACAATTTTTGTTTACTTTATAAGAAGCTAGAGTATTTTTAGCAAATGGATCATTATGTCAATAATAGGGTGGAAAAAAATAGGTGCTATAGAGAATTTCAATAATGTAGAATGCACATATGTGCTAATTCTTCATATTTGAAATATTTCCATGCTTTTTCATATTTCTCATATTTGTTTTGAAGATGATAAATCTATAGGGGACAGCATGGGTCTTTGTTGATAGAATATGGGTCTTGATAAGCTTTTGATTATTTTTAAAAGATTTCTTTTCCAGCATCACAATCATGTAATATGGATTCCCACTGGTATATTAAACTGTTTTGCATCTGATGTGTTATACCAATGACAACTATTACTTAATAAAAACCTCAGTTGTCCTAAATACCTATTGGTAATAAAAATGTCTAAATTCCAAATCATGGGATTTAGTAGATTTTGCTAGATTTTGTTTTTAAAGAATTAAAACAAACAAAAAAAATAATTAGTTTTGAGGTTTTTTATAGAGAAAAGCTTAATGCAGAGGTTACACATTACTGTTGACCCAATAAATTCAACACAGTATCTTTCTACTAACCAGCTCTTTAACTCTTTTCCAGAAAACAAACGGTATCTACTATGTTGCTTTAGTTAAAGTCTCAGTGCATGGAAAAAAATGGGTGTTAAAAAAAAAAAAGTGAAGAGAATGGTAACTGAAACAAACAGAGGAAGTTATAAATCTTTAAATCATATACAGGGCAGATTGGAACAATATAAAATCTTCAAGTTTTCTTAAATAATGTACCTAATAACTCTCTGTGGGCAAGTAGGAAATCTGTTTTCCATTTCTTCTACTTTTAAACAAAAATATAATTTATGTTAAAGGAAGGGTTTTTTGGTGGGTGTTTTCAATCAAAAATGAATGCAAGTATCTCATCAGAAAATATCTTTTGAAAGCCCAGAGGTTTTGTTGCACTACTTGTTCAGGACACTGCTTTGCACTATGTAAGAATAGCAAAGAAAAGAAGAATAGATTATGTCCAATTCCAAATCAGATTATAAAATGAAACTAAGATTCAGATGCCTTCTAGCACTTCAGAAAAAATTATCTCTGATGCCCAAATCCAAGAGTATTTGGCAGCCGAATGTTTTATTTTCACTGGAGCAGATTGCTGTGAGTCCCTACTCAGTGAGAGATATCTTATACCATGAATTATCTTGTAATCTTTTGTTGCTGTGATGATTTCTTCTGCAATACAATATTTTGGGTTGTACAGCATACTTTTATAATGTGAACTCTAATTAATGACAGAAAAGGACCCATATTAAGTGAAATCAGCCAGGGAGGTAATACATTTTCTGCACAGGATTGCAGCGTATTAGAAGAGCATTCAGGAAGAGACCCAGCTAAAGCTAACAGCACTCAATCTGGACAAAGAACTTCCATACAATCAGGAATTATTTCTGCTGTCAAAAGCAGTGCATAAACTATGCAAAAGGAAAATTCAATTTCGTAATTAGTAATAGATGGAAATATTTGAAGAAAATAGTACCCATAGTTTAAAATCAGTCATCTTGGAAAATGTGCACAGACAGGATAATGTTAGTGCAATGTAGTGTACCAAGCAATCTGTTCAGAGTTTAGATCACGTAAACTACTAAGGTTTTAAACCTTCAGAATCCGAAGCTTCCTGAGGTTTTCCATTTACATTGCTATTTTATACATAAACTTAGTGCAGTAAGACCTACATGCCCACCTTGGCAGCTCAGGCAGCAGGCCATCAGGGGAGCAGAGGAAGAGTCCACAGCAGGCTGCAAACTCTGCCAGGCTGCAAAGCTCCCGGAGGAAACCTCTTAAGAACCCCTTCACCAAGGGAAAAGGCTGACCTGATAGATTTTACATCTTGTTTTCTGATACTGTGCTTACCATCTCATAAAATCAGAAAGCTTTAACTCATATTTTTGTAGTTTGAAGTGTTTGCAGTTCAAGGACTCTGCGCTCTGTACATTTACTGCACCTAAAACTTCTGGTTAAATTAAAAAAAAAAAAAAGCAGAAACTATGAATAGCAAGTTTAGCAATAAACACTGATAGAATTGGGTCCTCTGTTAAACACAAACCAGCATGGCCAGAGTCTCCGATAAACATCTATTTCTTGCCTATTAAATAAAACAGAACAATTGAAATTTTAGTCTGTTGCTATTTCTAAAATTGCGTTTGAGTCCTGATGATGTCATTAAGAACTCATGCAAAAGGAGTTATCATATTTCAAAAGAAATGTTTAATACTGTGCTCTGCCAGAAAAGTGATAATAGTAAATAATATCATAAGGTGTGCTCTAATGGTGTAATAGGTTATTGTGTTTTGCTTTTCTAGTCACCATCTGAACCACTGCAAAAGTAACAGTACAAGATAGTGATATTCTTCACTGCGTGGTGCATATTATTACGATTGATTTATTCTTTGTTCTGCATAGTTGTCTCTTTTCCAATGAGTTTTCTGCACTTTTCACACACATTTCATCAAGAACCAAATTATAAAGCAAGATCAGACTCCTATTTTACATAAGTAATTACTGCTGCCACCTATTATTTGGTGTTTCCTGACAGTGAGGTGTCTGTGCTACTGAGTTTTCCACAAAATAATTATGAAGTTGCTGAGACTTGGAAGGTCTGCTTCTTATCCTTGGAGTTACTTTGCTTCACATTCAGCAGTTCAAGCGCCAATAAGTGCAAAATTGTGTGTTTGTAGCATTTGTAGCTAGACTCTATGACAGTAATGAGGGAAATTTTCTGTTACTTCAGGAATATTTCCTATACCACCTTCTTCTCTCTCCGACTTCTGTGAGCATGTGGTTATTGGAAGTGTTAGTAGTAGACATATCAAAAATCACCAGCTGTCTTAAACCCATGACGGTAATAGAAGCTGTTTTTGAGATTCTTCCATGAAGGAAATAGTGAGACATTGTAGGATATTCTAACCAGAAATTTTTGGACTTTGCTTTACAGTATTAAAAGAGCAAAGATGCCCTAAGTCAGGAAGAGTGCAATTTCCTAGGCCTTTTTCCTAGGTCTTTTCTTCAGCCTTTCAGAATTTAAGATTTAGAATTCAAGAACGTGTATGTAGGTATGTGTTGTGTTTCCATCTTATATGGTCACTGACATTTAATAATGAAAATGAGGAGCAGTAGAAGCCTTTGTGACATCTCAGTCTGTGCAAACTTTGATTTTCTAAGCAGCGTGTTGCAATGGTGGAATAATAATGACTTCTTGCTGTACTCTCCTATTAGGATTTGTGGCATGAAAAATATTTTGTTTTTACTGCTCATGGCCTGTAATTGGCAAGCTTTGCACTGCCTTCCTTGGCATAAAAGTCTGCTTCAACTATAGAAAAATATTGAATCATTTTAGGGAGATTTGCTCTCATAACCCAAGAATTTAAACAGTAAAACTCATTGGAAGAGTTTAAAGATATCGAGAAAGATGTGTGAAATAAAGAAATATTACTTTGAGATGGACTGGTTAATACAGTGTATAAACATATATATAATTGATGCTACTTACTGCTAAATGTGCAATACAACATGGCTAAATGGCTTTGCAGGTGATAGTGTGTATGTATACATATATATATATATTTGCAATTGCAAAATGCATTTTGGAATTGACATTTTCTTTCTCTGACTTATTGGAATAGGATCTAGAGAAACATCAAGAAGAGACTAATGCTCTTTTTTTTTTTTGGCCAGTAAATTATCATTTCCATCTCTGCTTTCTTGCTTGCTTGTTTCACCATCTTTTCAAGATTAACTTTGATTTTTCTGTAACAGGCACATAGTTGTCTGTGGTCACATAACACTTGAAAGTGTGTCCAACTTCCTGAAGGACTTCCTGCACAAGGATAGGGATGATGTCAATGTAGAAATCGTCTTTCTGCATAAGTAAGTAAATCTTTCAAGATTGGTTTTATAATCTGTCACAGAAACTCATCGAATTAAGCAGTATCTTTTGGGAAGACAGAGAGTCTTTCAAGCTCCAAATGACCATAAAATTAATATTTTCCATTATGTTTATTAACAGTATGTCTTGAGAAAATTTGGGGTTTTTTTCTGCATTTTTCATAACCCCCTACTAACTATATATGTTTCAAGCAGACAGACTTCAGACCCAGTTGTGTCATCTGTGAGGTAGATAGCTAAATGCGTAGTTGAAGTGGATATCAGGTTATGAAATAAAAAATATTGAAATGCAAATAAATACATCAGAGCTTTTTTTTTAGTGGTAAATAGTCCTAGGGAAACCAGCAAAAGCAGTTAAATCAGTAAAACTAATGAAAAATACTGTATGTTGTACAAAGTTATGGTATCTGAAAATGCCTTTTCACTCTGGACTTCTCTAGGAAGAATGCTTATTTCAAATAGCAGAGTATTTATAAAATGAAAAATGTAGGTGCAGATTAAATATAAGTGATATTATTTACAAATATATTGATGATAGGAGTGAAAATCTTGTCATGGTGATAAGCAGTACTGCTCTTTATTATGTTATATATACATACCTACACACCCGTAGTATCTTGCATTTTTTGGATTTGGAATTTGGAAAGGTGCCTGAAGGTGGCTGGTGTTTCTTGCAGGCTCTGCATGATGTGTAACACAATATCAAATAGCCATGCCTCGCAGGGGAGCTGCTAGAAAAAGCCTTGTGATAGGAGACGGTATCTTTTCTGCTCTGTAACGGCATCTGATTAGAACTGTTGCAAGCTATCAATGAGTAATATTTTTACATTCAGCAACGTGCTCTGCACTTTTTGTCAAAGAAAATGATTAAAAAGTTAAGGAATCATTTGTGATGATTTAACAGTGGGTGCTGAAAACTAAGAATCAGCATCAATTGCACATTCTTTTCATCTAATCCTTTCAATTTGAACTAGAGATGATATCCTCAAGTAACTACATAATTTGTTTGCATTCCCTCTCTATGTAATAACAAGTGGCTGTGAGAGGAAATTGGAGATCAAGATTTCCACAGTGAAAATGTGTGGTGATAGGAATCAGCATATTCTCAGGAAAGGAATTTAACACCTTGCTACTTACTTGTGACTGTATAGCTATTAAATCTGTTCTATTTTAATAAGTGGCACCAGAAAAGATTTTTACAAATTTGATGCCACATTATGTAATGGACTGTCATCCATTGAATTTTTCTTTTGTTTCTGGCAAAATGAAATGAGACAGAAAGCCAAGGCATCAGTGATGTTTGTTTTAATTGTAGCTCATACAGGCTGTAGGGTCTCTGGTTTCTTTTTCTGGTTTTTAGCAATCTTGCATTGAGCTCTTTTATTCAACACAGTCAGCTATTTTGGGAATGGTGGGTCATGCAGAGGTTCTGGATTCACATTCCTTGGAAATGTACACACGATGAATGTGCAGAGTAGCACAACAAGGTGGGCTAGAAGCTCTGTACACAGAAGTGAGGCAATGAAAGCAATGTAGTGTTTTAACTGTGACACTGTTTCCACACCACAGAAGAACCATCAGCAGAAGTCTGAATACCTAAAATAAATAAATGGATAGGTTTGTAAATGCAGAAAATGGAGCAGTTATGGAAACTGACTTCTCATTTGCTCTTGTGTTTTCTTCCTCTTTCCAATGCAGTATCTCCCCTAACCTTGAGCTGGAAGCTCTTTTTAAGCGACACTTCACTCAGGTGGAATTTTATCAAGGTTCAGTTCTTAATCCCCATGACCTGGCGAGAGTAAAGGTAACAGCTCTGTTGTTTTGTTCTCCTACTAATTGACCTTTTCCCAAGTACTCCTTGCATTAACTGGAAAAAAAAACACTAAAGCCCTTCTTTATGTGACCCCAAAACAATGTTTTTCCATCTCTATTAGCTCAAGTAATAAATTATATCTATCCTTGTTAACCATTTATTTTGCTGTATCTTTAGATCTTCAGAGCTACAGCAACAGTGACCTAAGATAGGTTGTCTGCCATTCCATTGAACTCTTTATCAATTTTTCATTGACATTTCATTCAAGGGTCTATTTTACATCAATGTTTTATATAGCAGAATACAGTAATTCCTTAAAATGCTGTTGTATACATTTATCAGGACAATTTAAAAATATTTTTTCACCTTCTAAACCCTTTTTCTATTGTCTAGAATCCTGAAAGAAAAATGCAACTTATGATTTTTGGTTAAAAAAAATTATATAAAAAGTAAAAATTAAATTATATAAAATTAGATAGTTTTATTATCTAGAATTTCTAAATGGTATATTATTTCATTGTCTTAATGCATGAAGCTTAAAAAAAAAAATTGTCAGATTATCAGATACATCATTAACTCTTTTGTTTCTTTTTCCCCCAATGGATGTAAACTGGCTACTTAAGCAAAGAATATTTTTGTACAATGTTATTATCATGTCTTTTGTCCATTTTGGCTGCAGAAATTGCTTAAGCTTTTGTAGCCCAAGGCACACTGTTTCGGTTCATCAGAACATGTTCTAATTATGACCATAAAATCATGTGTTCTTATTTTGTGTTCTGTATTCCACCCTTCTTTGTGTTGATATTTGGTTGTATACACTGGAAAATAGTTTTGTCATCTGCTTTGAGTTCTGTAAAGCTCAGGTTTGTGTGAATCTAGAGGTCCTGTGAATAGATCAGTTGTCTTCCTCTTGCTTTCTAAATCTGGTGCTCAGATTCTAAATCAGTTCAGCCACCTCTTCCTGTCCTGAATAGGAAGGTACTTAAATTCCCAAACAAAGCTGCAGGACTTGTGGGAGCACTGTACTGATGTAACAGGAACTTCCTATGCATTTAGAAGTCTAAATTCCAGTATCTGGTTACAAAAGATTAACATTACCACCTTTGTGGCTCAGCTGATGCAAAGTAAGAGTCGTCAATTGAACTGCTGACCTGCTCTGATCATCGTAACAGAGTTTCAAGAAATTCTGTTTGTCCATGAGAGTGGTTGTAATCACTGGCATGAATGCATGTTAGCTTAGAAATGTTTTCGATTAGCTGTATTGAGAACTGACACTCACACTCATGCAGCCAGTGCTGGATTCCCTGATACTTTATGAGGAAAGAAGAGCTGCAAAGACACGTTGCTATATATGTTTCCTTTTTCTTTGGTGTCTCAGATAGAGTCAGCAGATGCGTGCCTAATCCTTGCCAATAAATACTGCGCTGACCCAGATGCTGAAGATGCCTCCAATATTATGAGGTAAACTCCATAGTTTTTAATAGTTTTTTGGTTCTTAACCCTGATTATTTAATTTTATATCTGATCTGTTAAAGAACATTGTAGGATATATTTTTTTTCGAGGACAAATTAAAAGATCCTCACAAAAGTCCAGAGGTGAGAATACCCGAAATTCCTACCTCAGCCATTTTATTTATGTGCTTTAGAGTGTGTCAGAAGGGACACTTGGAGCACAAGCTTTGGTACTCTTAGTTCTTTTGTAGGACCTAGGGTTGGAGTATTCATAGCTGACTGCAGAGAGGAAAGGGAATGCAGTTAGGTTCTCGAAACAATTCAGGGGCTGCTGTCAAAGATGGGCAACGCACCCTTCAGCACTTCATACCCCGTGCTCCTTGGTGGATCTGCTCCTGCAAATAATGCGCTGCTCAGGGCATAGCAAAATACACAAGGGAGTTGTCTCCTGTCTCCATCCCGCTTTTTTTATGCTGAAGATGAATCACTGCTTGTTTTGATTGTCAAGGCATTTACTACATTAGGGACCACCAGGTCTCCTCCTGCTTTCGTCCTTACAGTCTCTGAAGGAAGGAGATGAAACAGTCAGGCTGTAGGTGGCAGCTAGAGTTACAACAAACCTAAGCCATTCCATTTTTTGTTTTGTTCATACAACCCTAGTTTTAATGAGACCAGTATCCTCCTTAAAATTAAAATCTCAGTCAGTGATTGATTAAAAGTTCTCTTGTATTGGATTGGTCAGTGTTGTGAAGAAATTTTACTGGCTCATCCAATGTTTGCATGCTGTGTATTGAAGGACAGGGAGAAATTAAAAAAGTAACACTAAAATTTCTCTTTCAAAAAACTTCCACAGTGTGGAAGGGAGCTATCTGAGAAAGATACAGGAATAAAATATACCTCATTTAATTTTACAAACATGGTTTGGGTTGCAGTGCAAGAAACTTTATTTTGACATGGATTGCATAGATACTTTAAAAATATTCCAATTGCAGATTGATATATTCTTAATAATTTAATACATTTAATGCAATAAAATGCAAAAATTTTAATGTGAGAGTGGAATTCTCTTGTGTTTTCTCACAATATAATTCAAAGAAATTAAATGGTTAATTAAACAATTCAGCGAAAAATGGAAAATTAGAAGGAAGACTTGTTAAAAGATGCCTTTTGTGATGTTTCCTGTTCTAGCTTTGATATGCTTCAAAGCACAAGCCAGAACAGTAGTTTACAAGATACTTTGTACAAAACAGCAATGCGAACACTTACGGCATTCAGTCTTACGAGACTGCTGATTCTGTAATAAGTCAGATATTTTTTTCATTTTTATCTTCTTTTTATACCTTTAGTTTTTAAATACAAAACTTTTTTTTTGAGCTGTTCATCTCTTTAATTTTGCTCAATGCTTTTTTATAGCACATTATCAATTCACGCATTTCTCAAACATTTTTCTTTCCAGCCACTTAAAATCTCTACAGAGCTGAGTATATCTTGGATTCATGAAGTACTTTAGAATGCAGCAAATGTGCAGATCATGAAAGTAGCCCCATATTTTATAAATTCAGCATTCAGATATTCATTTTGATATTGATCTTTGGATTTATCAATAAAAATAAAGATTAATGTGCATGTGTAACACAAAATCATTTTTTAAGGTGTTTGGACATGATGAATGTCTAGCAGCTATAAATAAATAATATGTGATGGGGCAGAAAAAGGTAATTCTCTCAGAAATTATTGGAAAATCTTGATCAATTATGTTGATTCAAAGACATGTAGATAATCACTAAGGATGATGTAATAATTCCAACTGTATTATTTTCCTAACAGAATGAGTATCTGAACAGAGCTGCTAGAACAAGTGTCTTTTTCTGCAACCTCCATAAGAGCAAACCATTCAGCTGAATAATTCCTGAGGTTTATTGTTGTCTAGTACTGGCCACTAGTTCTTAACTCAGTGTGATTATGTGAAAATACTGCTTAGATCTGACATCAGTCCGTTTGCTTTATAGGCAGATGAATAAGGAGGTACAGTTTTAATTGTGGGAATTGGTAACACAGAAAAATAGAGGTATTTGGATGCATTATCCAAATACCCTATCAGTTAAAAGTTATTTTAATAGTTTTCTCTTTTCTTTTTAGAGTTATTTCAATAAAGAATTATCATCCGAAGATAAGAATTATCACTCAGATGTTGCAGTACCACAATAAGGTAATATGATGGCTAATGTTTCTTCTCAGAGATTTTTGCTATATTTCATTCACTCATACATAATTTTTCTAGCTCCATTAACAGAATGCATTTTTCTTTCCAAATTAAAACATCTTAATAAGCCTTGTCATATAATCCAGTTACAAAATAATTTTGTTTATTCATATATGCAAGGGACTTTATCAAAGTCTTGACATTTATTAGTTGCCTAGGATCTAATTCTCAAAGCTAGAGTGTCCATAGTTGCTATTGATTCCACATGACCTTTTACCTCTTACTTCTATAAGTTTTGCTTTTACTGTCGTAGTGGAGGTTATTGTGATTTTTTGATTCTGGTGTGACAATGTAGACTTGAAATTCTCAAACAGCAGTTAAATAAAGTGATGTGATTTTTGATATAAAACATAGCTCAGTTGTGGAATTTGGTGCCAAAAATATTGTGGAGCTCAAAATTACAAATCCACTTTGGAAAGGAATTGTAAAAATTTTTTGATGGTAAATTTGTGGCCTTTAAACACAATGAATTCAACTTACTAAATCCTAAGGTGAGGAAGTCCATAAGGTGCTGACCAACACAGTTAGGAAGAATATATCAGATAACACAGGACTTACATGTGACCTGCTTATTTTATTATTTCTGAAAGAATCAACCACTGCCCAGTGTTTGGGAAAAAGCTTGGCTGGGTAAATCTTGATTCAATGGAATACACAATAAATCTGGTACTAAGAAGGTTTGATAACAACTCCTTATATCTGTAACCAACCTTTTGCTAGAACAAGAACTACTGATACCTGTTATGTCCTCTTCCTGAATATTATGGAAGAAGCCTGGATTTTTATAGAATAAAAGCAAGGTGTTTCTCTGCTTTAAACAGGTTCAGAGGGGAAGATCTTTTAAATACTGCAGTTTATGTTTGCTATTCTAGTGATTGTGTCTTCGAGAACAGCTTTTATTAAAGTGCTGAACTGTGGTATTAACTTAGGAAGGGAAACAAGGAAAAAAGCCTCTGTGCTTCCTTGTATCTATGCAAATATAGAAGTTACGTGTCAGAGAAAATCCAACGGAGTTATGCCAATAACTGAACAATATTTATACTTATCTAAGTGCTCAGTTTCAGTACTGGAGGTGTGTCTTCCTCAGTTATTTTCTTAATTCTATCCTTAGAAATAGCATTCTTAGAAACAAGTTTGGATTTTCACTGTCGAGTAATGTTCTTCAGGGTGGAAGAAATGAAGTAGAAAAGACAGAAGATGTATACCTTTTTAAATTACAGTATGCTTTAAAGTTTGCAGCTTCACATGGGCTGTAGTCCAAGTTGCATTAGCTTCCTGTATATGATGTGTGTTCTTTATCAGTCAGATAGTGGCTCCAAGTGCTGTAAAAGCAACATTCAGAAGGGAAGGAAAGCTTTACAATATTCTGTTTGTTCAGGTGTGAGGATGGGCCTGACAGTGTCGCAGCCAGCATGTCTTGAGAAATGTAAGACTTTATCTCTAGTGGAACATTTCTTAGCATAGAATTAAGCTCTGAAATGCTTTGTGTGCTGCTGCCTATTCGGAAAAAGTCAAGGCATTAACAGAAAAAATCATTCACTGCTATCTTCTTCAAAACAACACTGCATTTGAGGAAGTATTTATGATTCTTGACCTGTGGGATATTTTGTTTGTTTGCTTTCCAGGCCCACCTACTAAATATCCCAAGCTGGAACTGGAAAGAAGGGGATGATGCAATCTGTCTTGCTGAGCTGAAGCTGGGTTTCATAGCCCAGAGCTGCCTGGCACCGGGCCTTTCAACAATGTTAGCCAACCTCTTCTCCATGAGGTCATTCATAAAGGTAATGCTTTGTCTCATTAGAACATGTTAGTCTGCAATTGGGGTAGTCAGAGACTGGAGTAGAGAACATGACTCAAATGTGAAACCGATAGAAAGACATTAACAGATTTTGTAAGACTAAAAACCCAGCACACACTTCTGTGCAAAAGTTTTTAAAGTTTTTTGCTGAAATTGGTCAATAAACCAGGTTCTGTCAAGTTTTTTTTTGTTTTGTTTTTTTTTTTTTTTAATTTTTATTTTTACTTTTATTCAGCAAGTGTCTGACCTTTAAACTATTTTCCAAAGCATCATCCATTTCCAGGGGGGTATTTCTGGCATTTTGTGGTTTTGCTTGATTTTAGACAAACCACATGTTTGTCTATGAGAAAAGTTGCTGCTGCTAAAACAAAAATATTATTTATAGAAACCCCATATAGCAACAAAGTGTCCAGAAAAAGGGACTGGTCATTTTGGCCTTTTACATCAAGTGATCAATGGACCTCTGATTGTGAGTAGATAAGGAACATGTGTTAGAACCAAAGCCCAAACTTCCCACAACATCATTCATATATTTGTTTCTCCTCAATCAAAGAGCTCTTTTGGACTTAGATTCCAAAATTTTGACCCAGTTATTCTTAGACTTCTCTGGCAGCTGTACTGGTTCACTGGACCAAGACCTCAATTGCAGCAATCAGTGCATCCTTCCTGGTGCCTCTCTGGGACACCGATTCCAAACATAAAGGGTGGGCAGTTTCCAGTCTCAGGGGTGTTATTAATGGGATGGGAAACACTGGAGTAAAAGGTAGACCATGATCCACTTCAAGTCCATTGTGCAAGTAAGCAAAAAATAAAAATACCTTAATGTCCTCAGATGACAAAGTCAGGACTGTTCTCTTAGAGGAGCATGTGTTGGTGCAGGACAGTGAGTCTTTATTTGCTTCTTACAAAGTCCTGACATTATTGTGAAGGTATGCTTAGAATACAGCAGGTTCCCATGTGTCAAAAATATTTCATGCTATTGCATTAATAAAAAAAAGCCAGTTTTCAATATGGAAACAAGTCTGGGCTCTGCACTTCACTGCCTGCATTTACAGTCTCTTCATCTTTATTTATTTTTATTTGTGTTCTGAAAAAAAAACAAACCAACCAAAACAAACAAAAAAAAGAAAGTTATTTTACTTCAGCAAACCTGGAAACTGCCTGTGACTCATCAGCATATGGCCAGTTGGATATTAATCCTTTGTACATATATCCCACAAGAAAACTCTTGTTATATCTCATTTTCCCTGCCAGTCAGTTTGGTCTCTCTCACTCTTGCGTGGTGGGGTAACACAAGACTCTCAGGAGTCTCAAACATTTGTCACAGTCACACTAATGTATGCAAATTACTGAGGCAACCTGTTGTATGAACTTGGTCTTGGCATCAGAGAGCACATGAAAATTTTGCTCACCTTCTGTCTTTCCAAAATCAGAAGGGGTCAGTTTTCTCCTAAGGAGATCCAAATATATGGGTATCCTCAGCCTCAGTCTTAATTCAAGTTCTTTTAGTGCTGATTTTAAACAGTGAAAAAATGGATAGAGTCACAAAATGATAGAGTGTACAAATGCCTCACTACAGGGAAACTGTACTAGAGACACACATTTATGGCCAGGATTTTTAGCTAAAAACATTTAAAGGAGTCAAAACCTCGCAATGTACAGGTACCATGTTTCCAGAAAATATAACTAACTGCTTCTGTCATTGTCTTAGCCACTTTCAATCCTGTGTTTTCTTATTTTATTAGATAATTCTTATAATAGTTCCAGTATAGTTACAGATTGGATCTCATTGATGGACAGTTTTAAGCTGAAGGCTCAGCTTTGCAAGGCACTACACAAATTACATCTGAGTATTCCTCTATACACAGAATAAGCATAAAAATAGCCATGAATTTGATTTGGAGGAAGCTGTCATTGTCAGTTTTGCTCTTGTGTCTGATTATGTACAGTTATAAACAGAGTAGTGTGCAGACATACCTTGTGTGACTTCAAATGTCGTGTTCACATGGCATTGGGAGAAAAAATGCTGTAAGGTAGTGCATTAAGATTGCAATTCTCTGTTAGTACTTGTTAAAAATATGTTTGCCACTTAGCTAAGAGTGAATTTTCTAGGCGAGTAAAATGCACGCCTTCACTTCCAAAGATCTCTGACTAATTTAAAAACTGAAGCCAAATAAATATACAAGAATTGAGACACATTTCTTTATGTGAATCCCACCTTTGTGGTGATAGCAAAAGGTTTGTTTATTTAGCTGAAAGGATGTTCTTTCTCATATCTGTCTCACTAAAAACTTGTGAAACAAAACTTAGTGAATGGTGGCTGTGAATCAGCAGTGTGTGGTAGGAGAGCAGCTACATTGATTAGAATTGCTGAAGAGGACTCTATTGAAGAGAACTATGTCCATTCCCTAAAAGAGCTTTCACCCCTTTTCATTAAGAACACTGAATTTAAGTACTGTCAGACCTTCATAAATTCCTTGGGTAAACATTATTAGTGGAGTCTCTCACCAGTCAGGAGATTGCCAGGAAAATGTACGTAAACTTCTGTATTTTATAATGAAAGCTTGAAATGTATGTTTGTTCCACCTCCATGGCGTGATTAGAAAGTGATTTAATGTGCCATAAATGTTTGGTCAGTCAAACACAAATGAACATGATTCATGATGACATTGCACACATTTAACTCATTATGTGTTACTTTACAGCAAAATTATTTGTGTAAACAGTCTGCTCAGTGTTAGAAGTAAAACAAACTAAGAAACCTCAAAATATTATATTTGTTCCTAATATTTTTCTTTTGGTTTTAGTGATGTAATGTCATATGGAATCTTTTATATTCTTTTTGGCACCAAACTGAACAAAAAGGAAATCAGCTCAAAAAAATTAAGGTTCTGTAAACTGTTAAAGACAGATGGATTGCACCAAAATATATGCTAAGGGAAAAAGAATCCACAAAACTTTACACCTGTAAACTGAATTTTAATAGTCCGATCTTTTAGCACGGACTGTTATCATTGTATTAAAAAAGGAATTTGAACTCTTTAACTTGCACAGTCTCAGAGATGGAAATACTGTACTGTACTGCAATTTCTGTATTGTGTGGATTACCAAGTTCATACCAGAAGTCTCTCCATATGAAAAACTTTGCAAAAAGCAGATAGATGGAGTAATAGGCAAAGGTGATCAGATTTTGTCCCTGTATACAATCCTACAAGGCAATCTAAGTTAGTATTGTTGTGTAAATGAATAAAATGTGCAATGTGGTACTTGAGTGTAATACAAGTCGACAGCCAAATTAGTTTTTACTTTGCTCTATAGGTAAGACAGCCAGTACACCTTATTCCAGGTCTAACAAAATTATCTAGATCTGTCTCTATTATCCTCTAAGCTATATTGAGAGCAGGAATATTTTGTGGGCTCTTTTGGCAGCTTTTTATCACACCTACACATATGCAGTACCCACTTTAGATTCCTTTCTAGTCCAGGCTGAAAGAGAGATATAATAAGGCCACAGAGATTTACATCAGTTGGGTGCTTACCTACACTGATGAAACACATCAACTTTTTTGCTATTTATTTTTGGCCACCTAGGCAGCCTTGGACTGTTTTAAAGTGTGAAACTGGAGTATGAACAGTGAATTCCTTGAAATGCAGGGGGACTTTAAAAGGAGGGTGAGGAGGAAATACAATGTCCCAATTTATTGTGGGGTTCTTCAGGAAGCTGCATCACAAAATGATTTCATGATCCTTCTCACAGGACCTAGACCAAATATTAAATGTAGCCTGTTACCAAAGACATTTATTTTCAGAGATCATGTAAAGTTCTTTCTGACTGTAATGTTTTTAATCATTGAGTCTAGGAATTAGAACCTGTTGTGGTTTAAAACTCTTTGCTGTTTACACATAGTATTAGTCCTTGTGATAAGAGTATATTTGTCTTGGGCTAAAGTCTACCATGGGACTGCATTTTCAGTCAATCATTTGAATAGATAAACACCAATCTATCTTTTGCCTCATGATTGGCTAGAAATCTTGCCCTGTTTTGTAAATTTGAAACTATTAGAACTAGAGCCTCTATGCCTTTCAGTTCAAATCCATCAAGGCCAGCATCTAAAAAAGAATTAGATGTCATTATATTTCAAGAATACTCTTTCTGCCTTGTTGCACTACAAAATTCTACATTAGTATTGAGGAAAAGTGTATACATCTCTTTTGAAATTATAACTAATCTTAATTAGCTTATTTGATGTTTTATAAAATATACTTCTTATACAAATTTTAAAAATCATCCTTACATACTGAAAGCTGTGGAAATAGTTAACTGAGACTCTAAAGTCTTCATAGTACTAAGGATATTTGTTAGCTTTGATTTCAGCAGACAATGCAATTGAGTAAAGAGGTAGTTGATAATTCATAATACTTAAGGAAATGCAATTATAACACTGTAAATCTAAGAAGCATCACTCTATGATATGACCATAAGAACTGCTTTCAGCCAATTACTCATCTGTCAGATTTAGATATGCATATGTGAAAGCATAAGAAAACTAGACATTGACTCAAGCAATTTGGGTGGACTGAAAGGCCATTATGGGTGAACAGGAGGAAATATTTAAACTACATTGCTTTCAATACACACTTCCTTTTCAACTACCAATCAAGCATATTTAAGGACGTATTGAGTTAGGACAAGGAGTTAGGGCTTTAAACTGGCAGAAGGCAGGATTTGATTAGATATTAGGATGAAACTGTTTACTGTGAGGCTGGTGAGGCACTGGAACAGGTTGCCCAGACAAGTTGTGGTTGCCTCATACCTGTCCAAGGCCAGTTGGATGGGGCCCTGAGCAACCTGGTCTAGTGGACAGTGTCCCTGCCCACAGCAGGGGCGTTGGAATGAGATGGTCTTTTAAGGTCCCTTCCAAACCAAACCATTCTATGGTTCTGTGGGTGCTTTCTTTTCATTCTCAACTATAGTGTTAGAGAAATACAATGCTGTGGAGAAGAGAATTGTAACATTAAATGTCCTCAAAGGCTTTGTCCTCTTTTCTGCTCTTTCCATGGTGGTGATGAGCTTATCTTATTCAATGTTCAGGAGCACTTTATATCTGCTTTCACTGTGCTATAAAGGAATTTTAATTTTGTTACTTCTTTAATATTTATAAAGACGCTCCACTGTCCTTTCCCTGGCAAAATGCAATGAAAAATCCTAGGTCACACCGCAACTCTAGCATTTGTTCTCCGTCTTGATAGTGATACTTAGATCTTGGCAGAAGAGATTATATAGCATGATCAGGTTCAGATACACTCAATCTCTTTCATGTAACTATTTGTGTCATTACACTGAAAAACAAATGCCATGAACAAGATAGATTATATGGAGCTAGAGAGTTCCTGGTAACTACACTGCTGGGTGTAGGGCTGGGTGTACTGAGGGTTTTCATTTTCTGCTGATAATAGTAATGGTTGTGCTTGCAAGAGCTACATCATTTTTTCATATTTCTGTCATCATGTCTCACTAGGAATTGATTGTATTATGTAAATATATTTGCTGATAACAATATTGTGTCTATATATAAGAGAGAGGAGAGCAGAGGAGTATCGTGACTTAAAAAAAGATACAGATGAAAATTACATTTTTTCTCTTGGGATGCACTGTGTAGTTTTCCAGCTATTCCTAATATAGGCTATTGAAGCAGTTGGTAATTTGTTTTATGACTATCCAGGAGACAGAATTGCAGTATGACTTAGGGAGAGATAATCATGTGTTTACAGTACTAGAGAGGAATCTGGAAGATATAGATTCAAGTTGTGGTAGTATGGCACATTCCTGATCAGGTCCAAAAATTACCTAAAGGCTTAAATTAGTCAAGAGCATAATGGCTCCTAAAGTATTTTTCCTCACTTTAAGGATTTTGAAATTAGTATTGTATTGACATGGATTATGGATAAAGATGATTATGTTTATCTGTGAACCTTACTCTGTTAAAACTTACGGTAACTGCAGGACTCAAGGAAATAGAAACAAAATACTGACTACTAATGGTTCTTAATAGTAATTTCATTTCTAGCAGATCAGCAGGTACTGACCTTCAAAATACATCAGGCAGGGGACCATCATCTCCTCTTTGAAATCACAGGGAAAATGTCATGGTTCAGGTAGAGATAATACAGAAGGATCATCTTTAGTCGACTGTTATAATCATCTTGTAATAACATTTTATAGCACCCAAATATCAGCCATTCTTTAAATTCAATAATCAACATTTCATGGTATCCTAACAGAGCATATCTTAAACGCTTCAATCACTTAATGAAGTTTAACACTAGCTGGTGTCTATGGAGCCTGATCACTGCTTTGTGAATGTTTGGTTTATTCCAGTCCTTTCTTGGTCCTTGACTAAGGGTGAGTATATAACTATGGGTCTGATCTGGAGTTCCTCCCTCCAAATCAAAACCATCTGCCTAAAAAAAAGAAAGCAAGGAAAGAAGGTAGAAAGGGAGACACATAATGTATTTGTATATTTGTTTCCAACTCCAGGTGGTGTCAATCTAAGAAAAAGCCACAAAATAGACCATAAGTTACAAACATGCCCTTGCTATCATTACTCTTATTTTTTTTACCAAGCCTGCACTTTATCTCTCTTCTGTATATAGTTACCGATCAGCAACATTTGCAAGCCTCCTATAAATAAAAGGGTTATAAAAAATGTGATATGGCTTCTCTGTGTGTGGTGGAGAATAACACAATGCAAATCCCTTTTACCATCCCACATGGTCTCTGAATGGTGAAACAATTTCTGTGGAAGAAATTTCTCCTGATTGTTTGCAGCCCACTTGTCAGGCTGTATATGATTTGGAACATCTCCATATTGTAATTTATTCTTGCAGTCGTTTACATCTCCAGAACTGAAGTAACTGATTACTTGGCAGGCTGTCAGCAGGAGAAGAGAAAAAAAAAAAACCCGAAAAACAAACCCAAAACAAAACAAACAAACAAAAAACCAACAAAAAACCCAAACAAGAAAACAAAAAAAAAGGTAAAAAACAAACCAAGAAAACAAACCGCACAAAAACCCCAAAGAAAACAAAAAAAAAAAAAGGAAAAAAATCTTCATAACTAGCTTTTCACCAGGTTTGTTAAGTTTCCAATACTCCTGTTCTTTAGAGAATTTTTTTGAAAGACTGCTTTTTGACTAGTTTAACATGAGGAAAAGATTGATAAATTAATACTCAGCCTGTAGGATAAGAATGCAAACTTATCTAAAATACTATATATAAGTCCTGTCAAAATAGCTCTGGAATACTGAATTTTTAAAAGTTGAAATATTTGGTCCAAGAGAATCATAGAATCACAAAACATCTTGAGTTTGAAGGGACTGTCAAGGATCATTGAGTCCAACTCCTGGCCCTTCACAGGACATCCCCAAGAGTCACACCATGTGCTGAGAGCATTGTCCAAGCATTTCTTGAGCTCTGTCAGGCTGGTGCTGTGACCGCTGCCCTGGGGAGCTGCTCCAGTGCCCAGCCACCCTCTGGGTGAAGAACCTTCTCTTGATATCCAGCCTGAACCTCCCCTGACACAACTCCAGGCCATTCCCTCGGGTCCTGTCACTGTCACCACAGAGCAGAGATCAGTGCCTGTCCCTGCTCTTCCCCTCACAAGGAAACTGTACCCGCACTGAGGTCTCCCCTCAGTCTCCTCTTCTCCAGGCTGAACAGACCAAGTGACCTCAGCTGCTCCTCACACGGCTTTACCTGAAGGCCCTTCACCATCTTTGTTGTCCTCCTTTGGACTCTCTCTAGCAGCTCAATGTCTTTATTATATTGTGGTGCCCCGAACTGCCCCCAGCACTGGAGGTGAGGCCACCCCAGAGCAGAGCGGGACAATCCCCTCCCTTCCCAGCTGGCGATGCTTCCCCTACAAAGGCTGAGAAAGGTGGGGCTGTTCAGCTGCGTAAGAGAAGGTTGTGTGGAGATCTCGTAGCAACTTTCCAGTATCTGAAGAGGACTACAGGGAGGCCAGAGAGGGATTCCTTTTTACGAACGGCAGTGATAGGACAAGGAGTAGTAGGTAAAAACTGAAAAAGCAATTTAGGCTAGATATTAGGAAGGAATTCTTTACTGTGAGAGTGGTTAAACACTAGAATAGGTTGTCCAGGGAGGTTGTGGATGCCCCAGTTTTGGCAGTGTTCAATGCCAGGCTGGACAAGGCCTTTAGCAACCTGGACTAGTAGGAGGTGTCTCTTCCCATGGCAGGGGGGCTTGGGACTAGGTGGTCTTTAAGGTCTCTTCCAAGCCTTAAAATTCTGTGATTCTAATATTTTTTAAAAGAGAAGATTTAGAAACTTTTTTCCTCATGCTCTCTACAACCTTTTTTCATACCATGCTCAGTGTGCATGACAAGAATTCAGTGTATTATTTTTGCATAGGGTACTTGATACACTGATTATAGGGACACTGTGTTGGGGTTTTTTTCAGCATTCTAGAAAATCACTTAAAAATAAGCAATGTTAATTGCCATAACAATGTACCAACTTTTGTGTTAAAATCTGATTCATGTTTATGCAGTTGTTTGTAAATTTTAAAGAAAGCTGTGATTTTTACTCAGAACTCTGCATCTGTTTCTTTGGTTTTAGATTGAGGAGGATACGTGGCAGAAATACTACCTGGAAGGAGTTGCAAATGAAATGTATACAGAATATCTGTCTAGTGCCTTTGTGGGTTTGTCCTTCCCTGCAGTTTGTGAGTAAGTAGAAGTACATTTAATATACAGAAGAATTTCCCTTCTTGCAAGACAAATCTAATTTTTTTGCAGGGGACCTTTTCACTCTGCTGAAGTCCTAGTGTTGCTACATCAGATGATGTCTAGTAAAATAAATGTTAAAGCAATCACTGCATGGAAGTATCTGGAGCATTGGAATGCCTGGTTCCATGAGAGATTCATAATTAAGTGATTGTAAATGAAACATAGACCCTACTTTGATGAGCTTGATGTCAAACTAGTTAACATAAAAATTTCTGGAAACTCCTTTCTTAGAGGACAAAATAGATGAAGTAAAATTCCATCTCTTATGTAAAGGAGGATGACTATGCTTCTATGCCTCCAACTTCTCTCAAGTGTCTCAATTTTTACAGGAGCATGAGCATAGGTTATGGCATAAGAATGAGGGGGAAACAACTGTTTAATATTTAGACAAATATTATCCATTCAGAAATCTGTCTGGGATGTAGCTATGACAGAGCCCAGTCTTCAATTTGCTGGTAAAATTAAAGGGTTCACAATCCATCCTTTTATTGTGCCAGCCAAATTGTCTAGTTTATTGAGGAGAAAAGTTTTTTACTACAGCTACAAAAGTTTGTGTGGATTTCTTGAAACAGTAAGTCTCATAACATATTAGAGAAATGTATATTGTATTCTGAATCAATGGTAGCTTGTGCTGTTAATACTAGCTACAGTCATGAAAATTAAATCTCCATGCCAAACCATTTTCAAATGTGTCAAGTTTCTATAGAAGTTAGTGGGAGGATGTGACTGAGATTGTATTTGACATAAAGCTGACATTCATTTTTCTATGCTGGTAGATGGAGACAAAATAATAAAGAAAGGGTGCTTACTGAGATTTAGAAACATGTCTAAACTTTGGAGCTCTCCTCAAGCATTTCGTTATCTGAAACATTAGCAAACTGTATTTGCTAGTTTTAATGAAACAAAGATTTATCTCGAATTTTCCAACACACTAATAGCTCTATTAAAAACACATTGAAAATTAAAATGTAGTGTTACTTATTAATGTGTTGGGTGTAAAGGTATTTTCATTACTGTGAGAATTGTTCTGTTTTCAGGAGAGCCAGACAAGGACAGCAAAAAGTCCATTGCACTGGTTTGTGAAGGGGAAATTTAATCACTGGATAGGCTTCGTATGTTTAGCTACCCATGAAATATACAGACTTTGAGAACAAGTTTTGTAGTGTTGCTTTTAAAATTCATGCAGTCAGTGACATTTTAAAAGTCTGAAATTAAATGAAATGTTCTGCTTCCTCAAGTTATTTGTCATAAATGCAAGTCTAGGAATGTGGTTCTTTTGTAAATAGGCTGCCATACAGTCCTGATAACAAAGGGAGTGCAGAGACAGTGGGGAGGGACACTCAATATTGCTGAAGAATTTCGAGCTTTTAATGTCAACACTATGGTGAAGAATTAGATGGAAACAGAAGTCAAAATCAGTCTGCAAGTTCTATTTATAACTCCATGTGTGTGTGCTGTGTTAACATATTGCAACCAATATATTTTCAATATGTGAATATAATTCCTGACATTCTGTGCCACTGGATATTGGTGGACCAGATGCGGACAATGTGGATTGAAAATGAATAACCAAACTGTCTCCCACAAGTGCAGGGCCTTCTAATATTTAGTAGCATAAGGCTAACCTTCACCCAGGTTCTAGGCCTACCATTCTCTACCCCAGAATTTTCCTAATGAGGCCAGCACATTAATGGATTGACTCTTGACCTAGCAGTGGGAGCAGCCACCTGTACATACGTGATGCTGGCTGTGAAAAGGGACTGACTCTTGCCTCTTCTCTTCCTGCAGACTGGTGTTTGCGAAACTAAAGCTCTTAATGATAGCCATAGAATACAAGTCGGAAAAACGCGAAAGCAGGTACGTCCAACGCCTCCAGTGTTTGAAGTTTTGGAATGCACTGTCAAGAATTTTGCCTGCTTTTTTTTCAGAATGAACATAGCTATTTTTTGAAACATTTCAGAATACAATTAGCATGACATCACATTGCAGCATTTCACATAGGACTGAAAGGCACTTTTTTCTGCCCTCTTCCTCCCTAAAATTAATCCAAGTCAGTGTGTTCAGTAAAAGATGCAGGGATAGTAGTACACATGTCCCATCTCCAGAAGTGATTTCACTTATGGAAAAACTTACTTTTTTTTTTTTTTAAATATTGTATCACTTTTAATCAGAGGTCCAGCTTACCCTACTGAAAACAATAAAGTGGAAGACAGATGTGATATCAAAAGTCATTATGAGTATGTGAATTCTCAAAATACAAATTTCATTTAAATTAGTTTGGGTGAACCAATTTAGATAGGACACAGGATAAACAAATACACTGTAAACATAATATTTAAATGATATCTGTTCTGACAAAACTTACATGAGTAACATCATGAAACTGGAAAAGATTAATCTGGCCTTGAAATTGCCAATTGCCTGGCTACTTTCTTCAATCAAAAAAGAAAATAAAACATAATTATTCTTAGTACAGATTCACAGATAGGAAACAAAGTGTTTCTTGCATTTGTTTTGTACAAAAGTTCATAGAAACCTGACTGAGCATTGGAGTCAATCTTCCAT
Source organism: Pardalotus punctatus (assembly GCA_013400915.1). Classification (NCBI taxonomy): domain Eukaryota; kingdom Metazoa; phylum Chordata; class Aves; order Passeriformes; family Pardalotidae; genus Pardalotus; species Pardalotus punctatus. The sequence continues at coordinate 852,426 of VZTX01022504.1, read as the reverse complement.
CAACTTCTTCATCAGTGCTTTAAATAATATCCATTTTCATGTGACAAAAATGTTATAAATGTTCTCTGCAACATGTGGAGGGTCATATAATAAAAATATGACGATACTGACTCTGAGAGGAATTTTATTTTCCTCTTTCAAAATTATATTTTGTACTGCTGTAGTAAACCTGGAGTGATACATTCATCTTCTTTTTGGCCACTAATTACCTTTTAGTGGCCAAAGGGCACTTTTGAGGGCAATTGCTACTTCTTGCAGGAGAACCAGTTCTGTCAATAGAACTCATTCTACAGTTTCTGGGGTTTTGAAAGTTTAATACTTGTTATTAACTTTCATAATTTTTCTTTATTAAAAGAATCTGTAAAACCTGTGTTAGCCATTTGACATGGAAAAAGCAGTGTTACAGCTATTTATGAATATTTCCATGCCCTATGGTGGATTTTGCTGGATTCTTCCCTACTTTATAAAATGAAATGTGAAGTGGTGTATGTGCTGCTATTGGATATCATTTTTGTTCACACTATGATAATTAAGAAATTTTTTTTTTTGTATTAATAGCAGATTTTTTTATACTGTATTTAGCTCCTTTGGAGTCTTAAAAGACTTTTTCATTGAATGACCTCATTCTGCATTAGCTAATATAAAGCAAACAACCTATTCTTTTTCTGTGAGCAGTTTAATCTCTTGCTGGAAAAAAGAAAAATATGGCAGTAACAGCAATGGAACAATTTACCAGATTTTTTGTCTTCAATATTAAGAAATATTTGGTTTCTGTTTTTCTCCTAATAATTATTGGCCAACTTTGTTGCCATTACTTCAGTTGTCATTTACTTACATAAGCGCTAATATTGCAGTCTTTTGCAGTAATAACAGATTGTTCTTGGCTTCCATATCATTCTTTGCATTAACTTCAGTGAGAGTTGGATTGAGTTCTTAATCACAAGGTGATGCAGAGGATCCCACAAAAAGTAACACACTGTGATACAATCATGCATTTCTTACTTAAAGCCCTGCAGGTAACAGTTTGCAATTAATTAATTTAGTAGGAAAAAAAGGCCTAAAATTGCAGGAAGCAATCGTAACAAAGGGATATTAACAGCTGGATTTTGTGAATATGTAACTAGGAGGGCACATAAGGTAGACAGTCGCATTTTCTTACAACCCTTATCCTCAGTAATATCTGCTGATTTTGTTAACCAGTGCTAATTTTATAGTCACTGATCAATCACAGACCTACCTGTAGTGTATCTTTAATGTTCTACTTGTTACTGTACTCTTCAACCCAAATATGTTAACTACATATTTGTGGTTTTCTGATCCTTTAGTCAAACCAGAAAGGTAATTCAACAAAACTTCAGTTTCTCACCTCCTAGGTATACTTGTGTTTCCATGCATCTTATTAAATGAAAAGGTGGGGAATTAAAATAAAACTTAGAATAACATAGTTTAGAAGCACATGCTCTTTTTGAGCAATGTAAATTTGTCATTTGTCGATTGTGTTTGTTGATGTTGACGTAGGAAATATTTTATTCTGCTCATATCTAAATTTCTTCTTGGTAATTCTTCATCAAGGTGAAGTGGGAACTGACTATGGATATTCTTTTAAGCTTTCAGTCTTTGAGAGTGATGAAAAGTAGATACATGCTGATTTATTTTGTAATTATATTTTGCATTCATATTTTGTAAAACTATTGAGAAGTTTAACATCATTTAAAATTTAGAGAAACAATGTTAAATATAACTAAAAATTTAGAACATTATGTAGGTGGCACCCTTTTATTAAGAGCTAATGTTTCTGGCATTAGCTGAGACAGGTCTAGGAACAGTATTTTCAGAGGCAGAGGAAATTTTTAAAGCATTCTTTCTACCTAAAGGATGAGAAGATCTTACTCCCAACAGTTTAATTTTTGTTGCTAGTCATAATAAAATGTCTAGATCATTAAATTATATATAGGATTTTTTACTTACACAGGGAGTTGCCTGTTAAGATTAGTTTCATTTGCCTTCATCACTTTGCACTCACAGCTAAAGCAGTGATAAGACTTCCGGAGTGTGTGCAGTTCTCAATAGTTGTAATGTGAAGGAATTCTAAATTTTCTAATCCCCTCTTTAAATTTTCAACTCAGCCTTAAGGATAAATACTAGTCCCATCCCATTGAATGGCAAACTTTTATTTGACTGTTAATATCTTCATTAGATGTAGAATGGCGTAAATACTAATTTACCTCTGCACATTTTTTCTCTCCAGGCAGTCACCTAGATTCTAGTTTTCTAAACCTTTCTGATCTACAGCCAAATTTTGTTAACTCTACTGTAGGGAATTTGAAATCAATAGTAATTTTAAATTATCAGAACTCTGTCCAAACTAATATTGCTGTATAAGTTAGCAGTAACTGAGCTGCCTGTCTGCAGATGGTTTTCTACTTCTTTCTTTCTGACTACTAATAAAGCTACACAAAACAGAAAGCACATCTTGATAACAAATTTTGTCAATATTAAGTGGGTAATTATAAACAATTTATGATTTTACAGGATTGCTTAAAAGCAGATATTCAAGCCTAAATATAAGTAATATAGTTTCAAATATGACAAATGCATATTAGTTTTTGTATAATGTGTAGAGTATCTAGAGTATGTCTCTCTTTTTAGGCAACTGTTTCTCATCAAGGTATCTTAAAGATTAATTAAAATAGCCATGATTAGATTTTTTTTAACTTTTGCATTTACATATTTAATAGTGTTTAAATTATTTCTCAGCTATCCAAGAAATATCTGAGTTTACAAAACTCCATTTAGAGTGTTTCTGACCAGACACTAAAGTCTGCACTTTAGTACCTCCAACTTATGATATGAGTAGCCATTCCTTCATCTCTAATTGGTTTCTGGCAATGTTGTAACCCGTTATTAAGAACAGGAAGCATTTAAATAAATTTTTGTGTCCCTGATGCAAGCCAAATACTGTTGCTTAAAAAATGGTCATTCATAGTTCATTTGGAAAGAGGTTTTGGCTTTTTTGTAGGAAAATGCAAAGGAAACATGGAGTACATGAACCTGAAAATGTCCCAATATTGAATATATAGCAAAAAATAACAGTTCAAATACAGACATTCAAACTCTTCATCTGAAATTCCTTTTAGAGAAATTTCTCCCTTCCTTTTTTCCCCTGTATCTTTTTTCTACATAAGTAAGCAAGAAGGAAAGCCTAACTGGGATTCTTCCCTCCTGCTACCCATTTATACTCCCCTTGTAAAATTTTCTTTGTCTATCCATATATTTGTTCTCATTCTCAGCAGAAAAACCTTTAAGCCTTGAAGACTTTTTAATAAAGGGTTTTTTTGCTTTTGCTTTGGTGTCAGTTGATTTCTTATCAAAGTGTTTGATTTGCAATTTTTTTCTTGTCGTTTGCAGAAGCCGAAAGCGGTATGCCCTCTTCGTTACCTTTCCTTCCAACCTCAATCCTACCTTCACTCCTTCTAACTTCAGGACTAATTCCTTGCCAAGAACACAGGAAGATAACATCTTTGTCTATCTTTCTCTGTATATACACACACATATATACATATATATATATATTAATCTCTCTATGTGTGTGTGTATATATATATCTGTGTGTATATTTATATATGAGCCCCCAATCTCAAAGAGGAGAGAGAGAACAGCATTTTGTCTCTCCAGTGTTTTCTGTGACTCACGCACTAACTTCTTTGCAGGAAGTACAAAATAAAACAGGATTAGTTTTTTAGGCTTTTTTCCCCCTTTGTGGAATCATTGGTGTATCAGATTGTTGCATTTGAAAAGCAGATTTTACTGTTAGTATCTCCTGTCCTCATTTTGACTGTATCATGACGATGTATATTTCGTCTTTACCAGGCCTTGTGCTGCCATATTGTTTTCATATTCACACCTTCATTGATGTCCTGCTTTCCCCAGAGTCTTCCTTCAAAACACGTCTTACCGTACAGTAGTTCATGTTCTCTTGCAGTCTCATCTTCCATTAACAACCAAATACCTGATTCTTTGCATTTCTGGTCCTGTTTTGAGTCCAGTTATTCATAATACAGTACTCATTAAAGCTATTGTACTGTTCCAGTGAAAGTGCCATGGATAGTTTGTATGATATGTCACATTCATTTTAATGACATTTATTAACTCATTTATGAAGATGCTACTGAATGTATTTGTTTCTCAGCTTTGGGGGTTTTTTTTGAGATGGCATGTTTTGCATTTTCTTTGGTGTACCATGCTGTGTGTCCTTCTCTAGTCTACATTCTATCATGCTGCTATTGGTTTGGATGAAATAAATAAGGCATGCTCTTCCATATCCTTGTCTCTCCTCATCTCTCTTCCCCCGACAGCTTTTTTTTTCCTAATTGCTTATAGCGGTCTGTCTGACTGTCAGTGATGGTCTTTGGAGACCTGTTCTCATCATCCAGACATTTCAATTTCCTTCTTCATCACACTCTTCAAACTTTACTTTCCATGTCTGTTCTGTTGTGTGTGTTGTATGTGTTCTATGTATTTAAGTTTTAGTCTTACCTCCTATAGTTTGAGTAGATGTGTGAAAAGAGAGGTGGCTTCCTGTCAGTTTGGCATTATTGATATGATCCAACTGCAGAGAAGTTACTGCAACACTTAGCATCTCCAAGGATCTGCAGCTGTTGCACCTCTACTTTGCTTCTTGCTTTTAAGTATATCTTATCTTGTGGTGAAGGCATGTTAATGCTGGCATGATGAGCAATATGAAGAAGTGTTGTACCAAGTGAAGTTGCTTGCTCCCAGAATAAAGTATATTGTTCTGCCTCATTGTACTGATAATTAATCAATTCTGGAACCAGAAGGAATAATTTAATTGTTTCCAAGTGTACTGAGTTCACCATTACTGTTGAACTAGTTTGGACTATGCCCAAATAAAATACCTCATGCACATCCTGTAGACCATGACTTAGTAGGTGCTGTGGTGAAAAACTGAACTCCTGGGAGCAACCTTTTATATGCTTGTAGAAATTAAGCTTTAATATACTATAGCATGTAATGTGCACTGTGTCTTTTGCCTTGTATTCTTTTTAGTGTCTTACTAGATTTTGTTGTATAGAGCAATATGGATCTGAATTAATGTCAGTGATAGAGCCCAGAAGAAAGAAGCAACACTTAAAAGTTACAATTAGTGTGAAAACTGGTATGTGCACAACTCCCACTATGAGATTTGTGCACCTGTTCTCACACTCCACTTCAAAACATACCCTGAAACAACAAATATTATCTCCGACTAATTCTACAGTTGGATGAATAACGTGTGTTTTAAAAGGCCATTATGATAATAGTGGTACTTTTTGTCTGGGCATGACATGAAACTGTCAAAAATAATAGCTGGTTTTGTTTAAAAGTGTGGTAGCTATAGTAAGTAATACCACATAATTTTGTTTTAGATGATATATTCATAGTCCTTAAACAATATTATATCTTCCTGATTACTAGATGATATTGCTACTGTTTGAGTTGCATGGGGAATGGTACAGTACATCTACCACAAGGTTTAAAACAGAGTTGTTGCAGCTTTAGTCAAAAATTTGCTGTTCATGTTCCATTTAATTCAACAATTGGTCTTTTTCTTTAGAATAGGATGATGGCAGTCACATGGTTAGTCTTAAAGCTGAAAACAAACAATCAAAAAAACAAGTAGGGTTACTAAATCAGACAAGTTTCCTTGATGCAGGGATGAACTGTTCAATTGGTCTCTGATAATGGGATTCATTGTACCTAACTTTATCAATCAAAATGTAAAATGTCGAATCTCCTGTTAGTTATCCAGACTTAGTCCATATTGCCAGGGAAGAGAGAAACAGTTCTTGAATGCATTAGAATTCAATCCTAAAATATAGGAGATGAATCCCACCTTTAGTGCTGTCTAAAATGTAACATTGAAAGTAAGACCAAACAGGAATAGTACATAACAGAGGCATGGACAAGGACGATCATTAAAAGAACTCTCCTGGTGCATGTCTGCATTGGTTGACCTTATCCACGCTTCCAGTTTTTAGTCTTCATATGGTGCTGCTAAAATGTTGTTACTCTTGCATATTTGTGGTGCTGTGCTTGCTGGGCATCTCCACATGCCTTTGTCAGCTCAGTTTAAAGATCTTCACCACACCTTTTCCATATTAATAAGATCCCTCCTTTCTTTTTCTCGGAGAAGGCTGGCAGTTATGCACATCTGAGAGTCAGCTACTGTACTGCCGTGTCTAGATTAAGAGTTCAAAGTTAGATCCAATCACAACTTCAGCAGTAGTGTAAGCCTACTCAGTTTCAAGCTATGCAAAACAAATTGTGGAGCCATGCTGCTTGGCAAGTGGCCCACCAATAAATACATACTGTGTAATGATGGTTCAGACTCCAACTCTGATTAGTTGTTTTTTCCATGTGGTTCGCCTAGAAGGTAGCTGAATATTCCAGAAAACTGCAGGAAATATTTTTCATCTCCTACTGAAATCTTTTGTGTGCTGATAAATTATTAGAAGTAATGTTTTAAATATTCTAATCCTATGGGGAAATATCAGCTTTCTATAACTTTCTAATAATGTTTTAGCCCAAGTAATAAAATTTGAGTGTGATATTTGAAAGCAGAAGACAAATAAAAATCACCTAACAGCAGAAATTAGTAAATAAATAGCTGGAGGCACTAGTCCTACCCCAAAGTTTTGGTTCACAAATTGTCTTACAGTTCAAATCTCCAGTTATTAGGCTCTCTATCAAATATCTTTAAGTTCAAGAAAACATAGAAGATCCACAATTAGTAGTCGAAACCTTAGCTTACTTTTAGTGTTTTAAAGGAAGATATAATATGGTGAGCTTTTAGCTAGGTCTGAATTTTGGTGTATTGTGCAGTCATCCCTGCACTACCAAAAAGATATTGGGCAGCGCTCATGTTCTGGAGTAGTTTCAGGTAGATAAGAACGGATGAACAGATATTTTCATATATCTGTATTTTATTGAAGGTAGCATGTATACTTATAACATTAGACAGATATAATCCAATAAGTAAGTTGATCACAATTAACACACAGTGAGAAACATGAACAGATATCTATTCTCCACTGACATATGAAAAAGTCATCATGTCCTATCTCAACTTTTCATTGAACAATCTATGTAAAGAAAACCATAAACATTTGTCTAGAATTTTTGTGACCACATCAGAATTTTTCCTTTTTTTTTTTTTTATTTTCAACTGTGCATCTCAAGTGTAGACTGATTTCCATTTCTGTTTCACCTGCTCATATTTCTGTCAGTCTGGGAAATAATTTTCAGCTGTCTAGATGATATTCCTGAGTGTTTCCTGTGCTTTAAGTGTTCAGTGTCAGGCTGGATGAAGCTTTGAACAATCTGTTCTAGTAAAAAGTATCCCTGACCATGACATGAGGGCTGTAATTGGATGATTTTTAAAGGTCCCTTTGAACATAAGCCATTCTATGATTCAGTCTGTGATTCCTAAGAGTACAACTGAATTCAAGAGTGATTTCCACATTTTCAGTGTGTGATATTTTCATGACCCTTAGATGCGTGATGTTGCATCTAGTCACCAAGTGAATCTTCTTTAGCAGATGGGGTAACCTTTGCAGATAAGTGTAAAACACAGGTTTCCAAACTGCGTATACTATTCCACAAGTGGCTTCCTAATTGTAATATTATCAAAATGTAATGAAACTGACTTTTCCTAAATTTATGGTGGTGAAGTATATCAAATTCCCATGACAACATTAAATCATATTTAATTTCCATGGCTTTAATTGCCATGTATCCTAAACATTCATGTGTGAAGGAGCAAGCAATCTTGTGAGCCCTGTCATGAAAGGTTTTGTCCTGAGGAATGTATTTTGGGAACTGGAATCATTAAAGAAATTATGACTAAATGTTTTTGAGGTTGCTATTACTTGATTACTTTCTGAGGTAACCTAAACTAGAAATGTTATAAAATTACAAAGTTTGATCAAGGTCTTATAAGCTTCTAAAGTACTTGGCCTTCCTTGCTTGGTTTCTCAAGCTGATTTAGGAGATAAAAAATCAAATTGTGCTTTATGATAAAAACATGTATTAGGAAAAATCAGTGTCAATTTTAGTAATATTTTTTCTGATGTGTGGCACAGAATGCATATGGATTAGCTCTATATATTGCTATTAAACCTCATGAGTTTCTGTCCTTTTTTCCCTTTTCCTTTGCAGCCTTGGAGATACATAAAAATGAGACATTAGCTGAAGCTGTCTCTCTTAAAACTCCTATTTAATTTGCCATGTACTTATATTCTTAACTATGGGGATATATATATGCATATTTTCATGTTTAAAAAACATGTGCATCTCTAAATAACTGATGGATGCATTTCTTTTTGAATACTTGGAAGTCGGTCTTGTTTTTCTTCGTGCTGTTTTTCCCTGTATTCTTCTATTTTAATTCAAAACATTTCCCTTGCTGTATATATTAATGGGGGTGCTTATAAAAGCATAACTTTAGCTAAAGACACTACAGGTGTCAAAAGAAATAAGTCAGTTGCTGCTTTAATAAGCAGTATTTTTAATACATCCATACAGAGTTAATAGAAATTGCTCATGATTTTGCTCTGGTTATATATCAGTATGTATATAAACCCAAAGCTTTATGAGCTTTTGCTGTAACTCTTAGCCAATAGCAGTGATAGGACAAATTAATTTTTATTTCCAACAGAAGATTTTGCTGCTGGGGTCATACTGCATTAACTGTAACCACATCTATATTTTGTGGTTATAAATACATTGTATTTGCAAAAAGAGCTACATGTGAATGAAGTATAAGATCTGGCAAAAATAACGTCTATACACTGACCCATGTGAATTGATTTGATCTGTCTCAGAAAAATTATGCTCATGATACATTGCATCCTAAATGAAGCCAGTTACTTCTAATTTAAGACTACATTCTATACATCTTAAAAGAGCTGCTTCATTTGCTTATTACTTCATCAAATTTTAAGTTTTGTTATGAGGAGTGAACATTTATACATCTAGTGGTTACCTCAGTTTGTGGAGTTTGGGTTGTTGAGGTTTGGGCAGGATTTTTTACTCTTTGGTATGTTTTATCTTTATCCACAAAATGTATTGAGGAAAAAAACCAGCCTGGGTCTCTGTAAAGAAATGTGTTCATCTGTTTCCACTGAAAAGCTGTAACACTTATGTGATTTAAGAATCAAGTAAGGAAATAAAAATTATTTTTCTGACAGAGCAGTACCCATTTGTACCTAAGAAAAACAGTCAACCTAGACTATACTACAAGGCCTTACGTATTTCATAATGGACAGTATAATAAACACATGAGATCAGCATCTTTAGAAGATTTTTGGAGTTTAATAGCTAAATTCTCAGTGTAATGTCAGGGTGCTACGTACTAGCAGGCAGGGTAGAGGAAAGGTGGAGACTAAGACTCCCGTAGCGGTGGCCAGTACAGGCACCTCTGCAAGTGCTAGTTTGTACTTTGTGGACTCAAGTGACAAAAGCTTGTGCAGGAAAGCTAAATTTTCCAACCTGTTTTTGACCTGAGTGACTGGTTTCATATGAAGAAATTTTTATGTGGTTGTTTCCCTTTTTTTTTTTTTTTCCCCTCCTGTCTGTTTTATTCCATTTTAAACCTGCGAAAATCCATTTTAAAACTGCATTAGGTAAATGTTTTCATTGCAAGTGCAGCCATTAGGCCCAATTCCCTAACAAAAGAAATACTAGATATGATACTAGATGATACTAGTTGATGATAGATGATACAAGTTTAGCTGTGTAGCTTTATTTCATCCCATTTATCTGTATGCATAATGCAGGTGCTATTTATACCATCACATTTCATTTTTTGCCAATATTACTAAAATGTGCTGTGGAGATGAACCTGCTTTCTGTGGTGATGGCTTCTAATTTCTGTAGTTCTCCTCTCCTTTTTTTTTAATTGCAAAGCTTGAAACTGTGAATGAAGGAAAGGGAAGGATATCTGGGTAGATGCTTTCTTTGAGATTTAATTTCTGTTTCAGCCTCTGACACAGAATATCTATGTGACAAGGAGATAATAATTCAAACCAAACCTTTTCCATCTGACATCTGATTAAGTGTATTCATTATTTTGGGAATCTGAGGCTGAGGTTTTGGAAATGCTGAGCATTCTCACAGCAGAAGTCCCTAGAAAGTGTATATGGAGCTATGCAATGCTAAACACTTAGAAAAAGTTTGCCAGTAGGCATCCCAAATTAATAAGTGCTATATCTCATAGGGACTTAATCTCTCATCTGTAAAATGGAATAATACTATATCTTCATTCTTCCTGTAAAAAAGGTCATGTTTGTGAATCTTTTGCATGCTGTAATGACAAACATTGCAGAAAAACACATAAGAGAAATACGATTCTGATTTTAAAGAGAGATAAATTATATGAAGCCATGCTTGAAGTAATGGCAGTAGAACACCACTGAATGAAGTTTCAGATTGTGCAAAGGAAGGCGTTTGTCGGTATTAAATTAAGAACTATATCATAACATCTACTTAATGGCGGGCTGAATTACAACTTTATGACCAACCTTTTACTTCTGAACTCATGAGCACTTTATTTTGTGGCCTGCATATTCTTGTCATAGGGCCTTGCGGGCATGTGGAATTACACAACACAATGTGCACATCATTAATCTTTCAGATATATTATGTTGTCATACTAATTTATTCCTAATGTATAGAGAATAAATAACATATTGAGTAAGAGATGTACTGAGACCCATTTTCCCTCCAAACAATAACATGAAAGACTTTGGACCTTCTAATTTTAGTAATGTATGCCTGTTCAGAATTGTGCTTTATTTATTTTTGTGTATATGTACTTCCCTAAAATCAATTTTTGCGAGATCAACAAGTGTTTAAATTGCTGGTAGCCTTTATTTACTCTAAATTGCATATGCATACCATTACTACATTTTGAGTTAGAAAAGCTAAGCTTTAATAAAAGACAAAAAAGAAAAACCTTTTGAAAAGCTATATTTAGAGGGTCAAAAGCTAAAATATATTACACATTAATAAAACTTATTGGAGAATGTATTTATATCTATCTGTATATTCATATTTAGCTTGGTACTTTGCGAAGTGCCTTACCTAAAATCTAGAACTAAAGTATTATAAAAATAAAGAAGCTATTTCATAGATGTGGAGTACCTCACTTCTTGATAGCAGTTCCTTTGTCAAAGTCAGCTCAAGCTCTTATGTCATGGTGGTTGGGTTATTTTTGTTCATTCATGGCTGAAGAGCAGTGTTTTAAAATTTTTCTATTCATTTTATGTTTTTTCAGCTGTCCTGACTGGTTGTCTTGTACCATTCCCCTTGAGTGTATGTGTGTATTTATTATTTTAAACAATAACATTATATGTCCAGATAGGGGTCCCATTAACCTTCTGTTTCACTAGAAATTGGCAAAAATTTACATCAAAGGTTTTAGTTTCATAACTGATATTTTTTGTTGTTATTGAGTGGTGGTTGCTGGTTCTTTCTTTTTCACCGTATTGTGAATTTTTCACCACTTTGCATGACAGAGCAAGAAGACAGCAATGCTCACCTTCACACTTCATGTTTCTGAGGGGCTTTTGTGTAGTCTATATTTAAAGCAAAAAGATAAGAAAACAGATGTAAGCACTTACATGATGTGATTATAGGCGGAGGCATTTGACTGTCTCAAACTAAAGTTTTTGTAAAAAGCATGTGAAACTGTTATTTGATTGGAAATATCAAGGAAGAATGGCAAAAAATTTCCTTGCAGTCTTTCCTAACTAGTGGGTCCCCTATAACAGAATCAAATAAAGTTAATTTGGAAGATTCCGGTAAAATCAGTTTAAACTTATTGTTTTGTTGGTTTTGTTCTTGTTTCACTGAGCAGTATATTAATCAATCCTGGAAACCACGTCAAGATTCAAGAAGGTACCTTAGGATTCTTCATTGCAAGTGATGCCAAAGAAGTAAAAAGGTAATTAATATCTTTTTATCTTTGAATATAAATATATATATGTTTAATTTCTGTCTTCTTCTTTAACAGTAAATGCTTCACCTAATTGTCATTATCTGTTTAAAAATTCTCAGGGGGAATTGAGTTGTTTCTCTTAAACTAACTATGTGCACGTAGCTTTCTTAACTACAGGCCTAAATATCAAGGAAATGAAAGTTGCTGTGGATATGAAAAGAAATAAGGAGGCTGGGTTTTTGAGTCCTACTAAAAAATGTGAAATATTTTTATTTTTTTTATTTTCACAATAATTATTGTGTCTCAGAGGAATTGCTATGAGAGAGGAGGGCAGGAATTACAGTTCTGTTAGTTTCAGGTTTAGAGGAGCTCTTATCTACAGACTTTAGCAAATACTTGATGTGAGTTAGCTACTGTATTCATTACCGTAATTGCATTAGCAAAATAATATTTATGTTCTTGTCATTTTTCTTTAATGGAACTACAAACGATGGCCTCATAATAATAAATCAAACAACAATAGTGCAGTATATCCCAACCATTGCAGACAACTTCACAGGCTCATTGTACTTGTCTGTACTAGATATGGAGTAAAAAGGTACTAAAGGTACTAAAAAGGAGTTTTATGGTATTGTGTTGAGGACCAAATGCATGTACTCTTGTTTGTTAGGATTATAATGTTCTTGGAAGGAACAAAAGAGCAATGTGATAAAAGAATTTTTTAAAGAAAAATTTTCAATATCTCTATGATTTAAAAAAGAAAAGGAAAGGAATATTTGCAGCTGAGTACTTCCTCATAATTTGTATTTTTGTTATGAGTCATGCAATCAGATTTTTACTTGATGGTCTCCATTAGTTTGGTATTTTCACTAAATCCTATACTTCAAATGATAAAATATTCAAATAATACCCTTTATTAAGTTCCAACCTTTTAGCATTAAATATAGTGAAATAATACCTAACAAATGGACACTTGCCATAGATACTTAAAGTCAAAACACCAAAAGAGTGAAATCAGAGAACTTGAATTCTGTCTTTCTTGAAAGAGCTGAGGCAGTTTTTGGCTGGGTGAAGCATACAGGGCAGAACAGCAGTGCTCCTGTCCTCTCCCATTTCCAGCACCATCTCTGGAGTAGGTGCAGCCTGCACTGCCTCAGGTGCTCTGCCTTGCAGCACATGGTTCTTTTCCTCTCTGCTGCTTTTCTCCAGTTGGATATACAGAGCTGTCTTCACACTGCTTTACTGAGGTGCTGGTTTTCTTTCATTTATAAGGCATTTTACACTCTCCAATGAACATGTTCTCAGACTGGAAGTAAAATGGCATAGCATTTTTGACTGCTAAGCTTAGGGAGAAGTTGACTGTTATTAAGGAGTTTAGAGAAATTTTTCACATCATTCATCTAGCGTTTTTTATTTGATAGTGAGCTTGAAATGAGGTTTCTAATTCTGCCTGGCTTTTGGCAGAAGGCTTTGTTTAGAAATATCCTGCCTTCCTTGCCACAGTTCTTAGCTGCTCTGTGCAAAGCAAATGGTTATCAGATGTGTTTCAACTAACAAAGCCAATTACAAAAAGTGTTCATTTCACCCTTTGAGCTATGAATCAGAGTCAGAAATATGTTCTAAAATTGAGGTCTTTTGGGGGGGGAAAGAATATTATTTAATAAAGCAAAATTAAACATGTTATATACCTGAAATTCAAATTAAATTATTCTGGTTTTGTTAATGAGGACATTTCAGCTCCCTTAGGTAAAGTTATTAATATCTATATATTCCACAATATATTCTGTTAGAATCACTTTTGCATTTTTAGGAGAATAGTTTCCCATAAGAAGCAATTATACCTAGCCATTGACCACTACCCTCTGGATGTGACCATCCAACCAATTCCTAATCCACCCAACAGTCTGCCTGCTGAATCCATCACTCCAATTTGGAGAGAAGGATGTTGTGGAGGACCACGTCCAAGGCTTTACAGAGTCCAGACAAACGACATCTCTAGTCCTTCCTTATTCACTGATGTGGTTACTCCATCTAGAAGTAGAAAGCCACTGGTTGGTCAGGCAGGATTTTCCCTTGGCAAAGCTGTGCTGGCTGCCTTGAATCACCTCCCCGTTCTCCATGTGCCTTAGCACAGCTTCTGCGAGGATGTGTTCCGTGATCTTTCCAGGCACAGAGGTGAGGCTGACAGGCTGATAGTTCCCAAGGTCATCATTTCTATCCTTATTAAAGATCAACATACAGTATCAATCATACAGCAATGATCAAAGGTACAACCTGAAAAATTGGCACAGGGCGCTAGACAGTCTTTAAGAACAATCACCCTGGAATAGCCAATAAGAACAATTTTATTTTTTTTTTTGTGACAAAATTCATTGGATGCTCTTTTTTCTAAGATGAAAGACAAATGGACTAATACACTGTGGCATAATTATCATCCATTCTTCCAATTACTTCTCAAATAAAAGTATATTAAAAGAAACACTAATTTGGAGTATTATGTTTGAAATTTATGGTCTTGCAGCAAATATTTCCTACTTTGAGTGTCTAAACCTTTTCAAAGATTAAAGGAAATTAGCATTGGCACATTTCATTAATTGGTCACTGCAACAAGAGGAAATATGGGACTAATTTCATTTATATGGATTAAGAAATGTGTCAGTTTTTCCATTCTGTCTCTCTAGGGCATATTTTTACTGCAAGGCCTGTCATGATGACATCACGGATCCCAAAAGGATAAAAAAATGTGGCTGCAAACGGCGTAAGTAATATTTCTGTCCCTCCCTTCCTCTCCTTTTCATGAACTGTTCAGCCCTGAAGAACACCTGTACATGTGTTTGCATGTTTTACACAATGTTACAGAAAAGCTAAGAAATAAATACACAGGAACATAGTAAGTGCTATTTGGGTTTCTGAAGTCCGTATGTTTTTATTACATTTCACACCACTCACACCTGTGTCTTCATTAAAGAGTAAATTAAAGTCCAAAGCTAACAAAACCTGGAGAATTAAGTCAAGCTAGGTCTAATTGTGGAGGTTTCTGAGTTAAGAGTCAGCCAACAGTGAAGTTTTTCTCTCATTCATAACATGCAGAAATGCAGTAATTTCAATAGTTTTCTGTAAAGCAAAGAAATTCTGTCTGTCTTGGTGAACATGATTCTGCAAAAGACGAAACTTGGGAATTATACTCGATCATATAGCTATTGAAATAATTTTTTGTTGAAATAAATGAACAGTTACTGGCAGAAAGGGTTGTCTGGGAGAAATTAAATATTAGCACCTCTTACCATATATCCTTTTAGCTGTAATGCTGATACTGGGTTTAGTTAAGTTCTTAAACAGTTTGGACAGTTTTTCATGAAGAAATAATTGAGTTTTAGAATTGAGATCAGACTTTGCGTCTGAATTTTTATAAATATGTAGCAATCAGCATTTTACCTATATGTACTTTAAAAGGACTTTTTTCAGGAGCTATCACAACCACATTTTGGCCAAAGATGTGTTTGACCCATGCATATTTGTAATACTGATAGCAAAATTATTTAGGAATCAAATTCTCATTGAATATATAAATATTTATGTGCATTCCATGGTATTCTGCCACAAAAAAGATCATTCAGTTCAAAAGTACTGATTAGGTATATAGAAAGATCTCAGAATAGTTTGGTCATGCCTATTTTAACACTACTTTTAAAAGGGAAAAACTCTCTTACCTATAGTTTGAGTCTGCATTATCACTGCACTATTTTAGAGGATGGAAGAAAGCCTAAGCTGAACATTCTCTGCCTTTTGGAGTACCTGAAATGGATGAATTCTTGAAGATCATTTTAAAAAGAAAAAGTATGTCACCGGAGTTTTTTAAAAAAAACTCCTTTCCTCCAAAACACCAAGAGTGTGGAACGATAATATGATGGGGAGAAAGCAGCTGAAACTGACGGAAAATGGTATTTATCTTCCCAGTAGCTACAAGGAGAGCAAAGCACATGGAAAGCATGCCTGATGTGGAAGGAATGTATGCATTGCCTAACATATTGGAAAAAAATTGTTCAAGAACAGTTTATCCATGTGAGAATGTGACCTTTGAACTGCTGCCAAAGCCAATGAGTCTGCTGAGTAAGTTCTGGTAAAGCCAGTTACAGATGCCTCAGGGTGCCTGTAGCTCTTAAATGAATTATTTTTTCCAAATTACTCAACAGTTAAAGAGAAATATGTTACCTGTTTAATTTTATCTGGTTCTGTCAGGAAAAAAACCCAAACAAACCAAGACCTATTTTATTTCTATTTTCTTCTCTACTTCTCCTTCACATAGTGTATGCTTTTTAAACATGTCCTGCTTAAAAAAAGAATAAATCCCGAAGATCTCTCAGTTTAATGCGAGATCTACAGATCTACAGTTTTTTTATTGTCATCTGTTAGAAGATAGGAATCAGGAACTCACATTGTAAATGTCAAGAGCCCTTTATTATCCATTAATGAGAACCAAGGTCACCTTCTCAGTACTTTGAAACCTGTGAGGAAGCAGGGTATGACCCAGCCATCACAATGGACATTACCAGCAGCAAGGCCATGGAGAGGCAAGAGTAACAACTTCTGTAAGGAGCAGCTGGAAAAGTTACAAATGGCATGGTCACACATATCAGTCCAATAAATGAGAGGGTGTTGGACAGATGAATAAACAAAATGACTGAGTTAGTGAGGCAGGAGAAGGAGGTGTCTGTCAGAGCTGGTGCAGTGAGCACTGAACACTAAGGAGGGAATCCTGTAAGTCAGGTGAGAAATAATGATCAGAATGAAATCTTAAATTTCCGTTTCATTGTCTCCCCTCTCCTCAGTCTTCCCTCTCTCCTGCTGTTTCCTAGGCACACAAGGGGTCACAGGTACTGTGATAGGAGGCAGCCCTTGGCAGAGATGAGAACAGCTTTCAATGGGGAGCATGCTCACTAGTATTAGAAATAATGTAATTACTTTGCTTTTAAAGAGCTGTCAGTCAGCAGAAAAATGAAATAAAAAATTTCAACAGTAATTAGTGATTTTTGGTTCTCAAATTTTGTTGACAATGTTGAGATCCCTTTTATGGGACCTGCTTTTTGGGTTTGGTTTTGTTTTTAAGGTAAGTCTCCAGTGTAGTCTGTTATTCACATAAAATGTTTTTGTTTTCAAATCACTAATCACTTTTGAAAAACCTTAGATATGCTATCCATCTGTAAATTATGCAAATCATTGGTCTTAAAAAGCAGTTCTAACCAAAACAAAGCATAAATTGTGAAAACTTTTTCCCTGTTGAGTTAGGAAACTGTCAACTGCTCTGTCAACATCAAATATGTCACTATGTCAATTTGATTTTCAAGACACTGCATACACGTGCATCTATATAGTTCTATATGATAAATACAGACTTTAATGAGTGAGTAACATTGTAATTAGAGGCAGCTGAATGTGAAAAATATGAAAGATGAAAGGAAAGGTTGTATATAAAAATATTGACACATTCAGGTGAATTAAATGTGAAAGAATATCTTTACAAGGAAAACTTAATTATGGTAGCGCTAATTAATGCAGCTTCCCATGACGCTTAAAACCCACATTCTTTAATAATATATCTGAGGTTGCACTTCAATTTAGATACTTTCTGAACATTAGCTTGGGGTATTGTTGGGGTCTGAACATGAGTCTGACCTACATAGCCATTTGTCCAAACTTGTTAGGCCTAATATTAATAATTCAGGGCAGATCAGTACACTTCTACAAGGCCAGGGATAATTAATGTAATCTCGCTTTCCTTTTGCAGTTTCTTTGCCATCCCTTTTTCCTTACCCATCCCACTCCCTGAATAACACATAAATGCTGATGGCACATTGTCCAAAGAAATACTTTCATGGAAATTCTATTTGCAGATTGTTATTTTTTTTTAATGTTTTCAGTCTCTTTCCTATTCCATTTAACTGTAGTTTTTGCAGCAAGAGGCCAAATATATGTCTATATTTATATAAAACGCAACCACGTTGGGATGAAATCTCTAAACTGGATGACCTATTCCTTCTGTTTCTTTCATTTTGTGCAACAGCTATGGTCTAATTCTCTATATATTTTTTCCAGTGACAGTGCTTGCTGCGAACGGTGGGGGTTGAACCCCAGAGGGGACATATCATGTGTACATTGATGTGTTTGAAGGAATTTCTTGTAATCTATGACAATTGACAAACTTTTGATTTATTTTTCCTCTTGCTGCCTTGGAACACGGCCCCTACTATATTTTAACTGCACACTGATAGTGATCTATTGTGAGTAAAAATGGGTTCCCTGTAGCCCAGAGTGCGGTCCAACCTGTCTTTCTCTAGCAGAGAGTATTTTTGTTCAGTATTTTGGTTCTTTTCTTTATTTATGTTGCATGTAGCAGTGACGTCATACCCACAAGTTTCTCATTGTTTACACCAATGGAGATTAGGGTGACGTTGAAGAAAATACAGCAGTTTCCCCCTCTCCCACCTACT
The DNA here is from genome assembly GCA_013400915.1 of Pardalotus punctatus. Classification (NCBI taxonomy): domain Eukaryota; kingdom Metazoa; phylum Chordata; class Aves; order Passeriformes; family Pardalotidae; genus Pardalotus; species Pardalotus punctatus. Next base: position 833,940 of record VZTX01022504.1, on the reverse strand, counting down.
TACCCCATTTTTGCACAAGCTTATTTTTTATCCCTATTTGAAAATGAGATCTTGGCAGTAGTATTTCCTTGAAATTATTCTTGAGATATCTCATAGCTTTTTAGGGACATTGGTTAGGCTGGAGTAACCTATAGCAGTGTTTGTCTGGTTAAGAACAATTCAATCGACAGATCCCTGTTCAGTTTTTTGGTACTTTGTCCTTTCCATTGCATAGCTGACACAAAGAGCAACACAGCAGTCTTTTACTGTCCTTACCTACCTTTTTTCTCCCCAATGAAAGAAAGAAAAAAGAGTTATGGGAGAAAGCCAGACAATGAATTAAAAATGTGGTTAACTTTTAGTGTATGAACCTAGAGATATCTTCAACAGGAAACAAGCTGCAGTGATTTATTTTCCTGAGCTTGCTGGTTTTGACATTAATTACATAAGTAGACACACACTGACTTTTCAGGACCTTAGCTGTAAAGTTTTACATTATTGTTATATATAGAATATGAACTTTATGGACCACTTCATGTCAATCTAGGTCATACCACTTGAAAGTGTACAGAATCTATGAAGGCTCTCATCAGCCACTTTCACTGTGTACACTCATGATAAACACAGCATTTGGGACATGGAAAGAATTTGCTGCTTAGAAATACAAGCCCTGCAAAGAAATGTATTGCTTATGGGGCAGTGTTGGGATTATATGGGCTTGTTCTTTCAAGCAGCAAGGGAGATCAAGTATCTCATAGCTGCAGTGCAGCATCACTGTGCCAGATTGAGGCCATAACTGTACTGTGTAACTGCAGCTATTCTAAGGAAAGGAGGCCACGAGACTTCAACGTTTTGCCAGATATTTGGAATTTATTGTGTGAAAACAGTTCAGGTCTTAATCAGGATTGAGGTATTTTTTCCCCTCTCAGCTGTACACACTGTAGGATCCTGCAAAGAATCAAGGAAGAATTTATGTTCCTGATAAAGTTGTGGCCATCTTGAAATTATGGTGGCCTGCAAGATGATTTTCATTATTTACTATTTATTTTATTGTAGTACCTGTAGACTACTACACTAAAGTATTGAGATCCTGTTGTGGAAGAAAATATTCAAGGAGAGAACAGAAATTTCTCCAGAAATCTATTTTTAGCCAATAGAATGACCCAGCAGAAAGATGAAGCATCAGGAAAAAGCAGATTGTGAAACAGGTCAGCATAATAGAAATCAATAATTAAACATAAATTAATTTCTATGGATGAAATGGTGAATTCTATTGACTTTGAGGCAAAATACTGGAAGTAATCTGGATTTATCTGAAGCAATGTATTTATTTAAAATATATTTCTGTGTTGAGACCTTTCTGAACTGAAGAAATTTGTTTAAATAGTAATAAATAAACAAATAAAGGAGTTCTTCATGCTATGAAAGAACTAGAAAAGAAAAGGTCATGTAGTTTTGATTTGTTTTTTTTCCATTTCCCCAATAGCTTCAATTAGTTCAGAAATGCAGTTTGCTTTGAGAGTACACTGGCTGAGAGTCTTCTTTAAGATAATGAAGGAAAGGTCATGATCAGATTTGAAAATTAAAATGAATTGGTCTATAAATGTGCTATTATATCGAAACCTGTGAGTCATTCTTATGTCTACTAAAATGGGGCAGAATGTCCACTCAGATCTCCTGCTGTTTTTACAGTTTTGTCTTAGAACAGCACCATGTCAATTGGAGCAAACCAGTAACCAGTTGTCTTTAGATGGCAAAAATTGCAAGACATTGAACAAGCTCACTTGATAGTCTTGAAGTTGTCCTGTAAAAATTAAATAATGGAGAGATAGCTTTGCCTGTTGTGTTAAGGTTTATAAATTCTCACAAACAGTTTAAGATATGCTGCTGTATTTTTCAGGAAACTGAAACTGTGCTGGGGGAAGTCCTGTCTGTGTTTCAGTCTCATGGTGCTGCCCAGCATTGCTGAGAGGCGATCACACCAGTCTGGTCGTCCTTTAATGCTGATGATTTTTCACTCATAGTTGGGATCATGAGAACTTGATGAATTGAAATGGCATTGTGTATTTCAATTCTGCAGTGTATTGGGACCTTTTTATACCATTCGGTGTTCAGGAAACCACCCGTTCCTGCTCCTAAGCAGCTGCTACCTGAGACAGATCCACTAGATGTCCTCGGAGCTCTACTCTGGCTGCCGCTGAGCCCGGGGGAAAGAGCAGTGCCAGGATGGGGTACAGAATATGGTTTAAAAAAAAAATAAATAAAAAAAAAAATCAGGAAAGAAGAAGGGATACTTTGTTCTGCTTTCTTTAAAGAAAAAAAAAAAAGAAAGAAAAAAAGAATAAAACAAGAAAAAGGAGCTGTTCCTTGACATTTTAGGTAGAGAATAATCTGCAGTTTCCTTTGCTTATTTTTGCAGCTGGAAATATTTCCCATTACTGTTTGTGAACTCTAAGTAACACTTCAGATCCAGACAATCTACACATTTTAACTGTACTTTTTGAGCTTTTGAGATCAGAAAGCAAGGTATTGTGAGAAGCTTAGACATCTAGGGAACTATTCTTTCTTTTATAGAATGGAAGGCTACTGCCTTCTGAGAAAAATTGCATCTAAAAGTTTCTAAAAGTATTTATTTACTTTATAAGTAATTGAAAGAAATTTTGCCCTGCTTTTGCTCTTGACAAGTAGTGCATATATGCCTTCCTTTGTGAGTAAATTATTTAAGCAGTCTTATCTTCATATCCATGAAAACTTCCCCTGATATTTTTACTGATTAGTTTTACAAATGCTGTGTGATTGTCATCATATTAAATAGAAGGATCTGTTCTTCCTATTTATTATACAATTAAAAATAGGGAAGTAGTTTCCTTTATGTCCCAACTTATGTTTTCACCAGTATCAAGTAACAATTCTATTCGACAATTATAACACATCTAGGAATAGAAATGAGTTGATTCTTACGCAGGTTCTACAGGTGTCAAATAAATTTAACACTCACCCAGAGGCTCTTCTTAAGGTCCCTCTGTCTCTCTGATGATTCCCATTTTCTGTTAATGTTTCTGGAAGTTTTATAGAAAATGGTATGTGTGTGGCTGAACCATTTGAAATCATTTCTGTCCTGTCTTTGATCTTGTCGCTAGTCATCCCTACTAATAATGTGTGTTTTGTTTTATTTAAAATAAGTATTGTATTTGGTATGAATGTAACTGACTGTATAAAAGGAATGAAGAGTAACAGCATGTTTTCTTTCCAAAAGTTATTGCTCTGATGTGCAGCTGCTTATATACTGGTTGAAACCCTTATAGCAAGTCCTTTCTGCTACTTATATTTCCAGGTCCAAGCCTGTTTCCTGCATGTTAATGATGTGAAATATTCAAATGATGCATGATCTCCAGAACAACTGACAATAATAGTTAAAAACAGTCCCTGAAGGGCATTGCTTTTGAGAAGCGCCATCATGTCCTTCCCCTATTGAAGAGAAGGCCTTAAATTTCCAACTTTATTGGTTTAAGACTGATGAAAATGATACAAAAACTTTTCCTTCCCTGCCTTCTTTGCCCTTAAGGATGATTTCTTTTTAATTTTCATAAATGTGTCCTACCCTATTATTGACTGTTGACAAGACATGGCCAGAAGTAAATGAAAACCAGGGACTGTTACTAACCAGTGACATAGCAGTTGAGAATTTTTGAGCAGTGTGTTTTGCTACAGTGTTTGATTAGAAAAAGTCCTTCAAAACAGCTATAATTACAGCAAAATGGGCCTGCTTTTTACCTCACCTACTGTTAGTGTGTTTCACAAATGCCCTTTATTTTTCTTTCATTTCCTTAAAAAATAAGAAAGTAGGAAGGTACTGGAAAGACTGTCACACTTTTGGTAACTTATTTCACTTTTCTTTCGCTGTCCAACTTTTCAACTTTAAAGAATGTGTTGGGAAGAGTTAGACAGAGGGAAAACATGGGAAAATGCTGTTTTGAATTTTCTGTGTAGTTTGAATGTGTATGCATCAAAAGCTGCAGTGGAAACCTTCTTACTTAAAGCCAAGCTCTGAGGAATGATGTACCATGCAATGAACAAGCCTGATGCTGCATGATGAATTTCTGAACAGCTGTAAGATAACTCTACTAGGATGCTAAAAGAACATGGCATTAGTCATGTGAGCAAAGTTTTAGAGGAATGGAGTCGCTGCTGAAGAGATCACTCATTCATCTCCCTCAATGCCTGTTTTCCACAATCATAGTGTTACCCTTGCTTGACAAGTATACTGTATGGCAAGCCATCAAGGCCTTAGAACAGGACTTGACCCATTTGAGTGATTTCAATCCCTCTTTCCTGGTGACTGTGGGATTAAGAAACCGGAAAAAAAAATTCTTTTAAATTTTATGTCATTGCCATAATGCAAAAAAAGACGTCCTAAACGGAAGGTACAGGCCAGAGAAACATTACCTTTTTTCTGCATTTGCTTTTAAGGTTCTGTTTTTGCCTGTCAGTGTTGTTTTGTTTTTAGTATAATTGAGTCAGTTCAATCTAAACCATTACCAAAAGTTGGTTCAGTGCAACATGTGAAACAATCTAAATGGCCTTTGGATTTCTTGAGACATAAACATAGCTGATTCAGATGATGTACAAAATTTTGTGATGGTAATTATGCATGCATTTGTAAAATAGGGTGTTACATATTTCTAGAAATACATAACAAGGACATTGAGATGACTGGAAGATAAAAATATTCTGTCTAACCTGACCATTTTTTTTGTATTAACACCTAAATTCTACATTCAGTTATTTTGTTCTTGATTAACTTTTGAGTCCAGAGCAGAAAACATGCCAATGATTGGTTCAGCATGTTTCAGTGGACCAATGCTCTGTGTTCTTTTGGTGATGCCTTATTTGTGAACTGATCTTAATGTCAAGCATATTTACCATTATTAGTTTTGTCTCTTATATGGGCAAATTTTGGTATTCTGTCAAGAGTTAATTTGAATTCCTGAAGATATAATGTAAGCAAAATAAATTTTTTTTTGAAAATTTTGTTACTATCTTGTAACTCTTTAATAATGTGTAATTAATTGCAATAAAGGAGTTCCTTGGCACAGTTGAATACAGAGAAATTATTATCATATGTTGAAGAATAAAAATATTTATATATATGTATATATATGTGTGTATATGTATAATGCGTATGTGTGTATGAGCGTGTGTATGTAAGAATATATGTGTATGTGTGTTTTTGTGTGTGTATACATACATATATATATTTATATATAAAGAAATCTCTGGTTTTCACAGGAAACAGGTTAGGCCAAAAAAATCGAATGGACTAGCAAATTTTGTTTTCATTTTAACCCAATAGTATTAATTGTGCCAAGAGAAAAGCATATTCTTAGGGTACTGTGCTTTTACCGTGTTCTATTTTGATCCAAACACTTGACTGTAAACAGTAATTCTTCCCCATGACTGCGGTCACCCTCTAAGACTGAACAGAAATAAAGAGCAATTTATCTTTTGCCCTACTTTTAATGTACAGCCAAAGTGTTATCAATAATCTCATTGCATTTTTTTTTCCTGGGTCAAGACTGTTAACATTAACTAAGGCCTGTATTAAATCCGTTAAATTACCTTCCAGCTGCCTTGTTATATCTCTAACCTTGCCATTAACCTGCTGCTCTTCCTCTCCTCCCATCCAACACATGGTTATAGCCAAGATGTCCATCTACAAGAGAATGAGACTGGCATGTTGTTTTGATTGCGGACGCTCTGAGCGTGACTGCTCTTGCATGTCAGGCAGTGTACATAGTAACATGGACACCCTTGAGAGAGCCTTCCCACTTTCTTCTGTCTCTGTTAATGATTGCTCCACCAGTTTACGTGCCTGTAAGTTTTAACACCAACACATGCTGTTCCATGTCTGTGGTGTCTGTGGTATCATCCCCGTCTTGTGTCGTGCATTGTACTTCTGTGAGTTTTACTGGGCTGATGCTTTTTTAAAAATCGACCCCAAATTTGATTACAGCTCTGTATTTATATTTCTGTTTTAATTTCTTTTTAATGCAAAAAAATGTAATTCATTATTTTGCTTTGTGTGCTCTTTATGAAGCTTCCTCTTGCAATAGCATGCAGGACCTTAGTAGTGCAGTTTGGTGACATCTTTTCTATTTAATTGGTACGATACAAATTGTCATTACTTAATAAGTGCTTCAGTGGAGGAACAGGCCTGTGTCTAAATCTATAACTGGTGCCAAGTGGGAAGCTTTAATAATGCTGGTACTAGAGCACCATGCAATGGGCAGTGGATAAATATACAGGATACAATGTAGTAGCTGGAATTCTATTCTATGCTTCTACTTTTATCTTTAGTTTTGTTTGTAACCCTTCCTTCTCAATAAGGCAGGACTTTCCATCTAATACTGAAACCACAGAAATGTTTGTATTTCTTGTAAAAAGGGTCGTACTTTTTGTAGAGCCTTTTTAGAAAAACTAGCCTGATGCAAATCCCTGGTTTTGAAATTAAATGTAGAATCTGTCCCATAGGACAGATTCTGGACATTCTGGAACATGTCCCAAAAGCCCTTGTGAAAGATCAGAGTTGAGAGGGGGAAGACAGAGAACTTAGAACAATTTTGCGTAGCTGTTAATTGTTTGGACAAACTGTAGGGATTCCAAAGCTTGGATTATCAGTGTGATGTCAACAACCTAGGAAGATTGTTAAATGCCTTTGGTTTTTTGTTTGTTTGTTTGTTTCATTTTCTTGTGTTCTTTAGTCATTCTTAACAGGGACAACTATTTCTTGGGACAGGAATTGTTTTCCTTTCCCTACCCAAGTGACAAAGAAAAGCTATAAAATTATTCAGATACGTCTCTGAGAAGTATTTGGGGTTTTGATGAGGAAGCATGTCCATTTTACACAGCAAGCCATTATGGACAAAAGTGCCTTCCACTATGAAGAGTATAACATAGTTAGTAGATTATGCACCTGGCTGTCTTTTGATACCACGTGTATTGCAGTATGTAGTCCAAGTGGTGAATAACGTTGCTTTAACTATTTTGAACTATTTTTCCCATCACTAATATAACAACCCTATAATTGTTACTTTTTTTTTTCTTGAAGACAGTTAATTAAAATTATTCTAATAGGATTTCTTGAAGATTTTACCAAAAACCATCTCTCTGTATCTGTGTATAAGCACTCTGAACATCCTAGTTATCTACTTGCTTGCAACTCATGTATCACCATTAGGTGGATGGTTCCTAGTTTTAAGTCCTGTTCTAAATCACAGGAGTTTTTATCCCTTAAAAAGACTTTCATCAGAGTAAAATGTAGCAAAACATGTTTAGTTAAGAAAAGTGAACAAGAAACCTTCCTGTATTGAGAATTGCTGCAGTCAGTTTTTAAGCAGTGTAATAGCCTCACTAACGCAGTGCCTGGTAGAGTTTGTATGAATATAGACTGGTACAGGGAATATGTGGTAGAGTCCTGGCGCTGGTGTTAACAGCAACCAGATTAGGATAAACTAATATGTTCCCTGCAAGTGGGTAAAATTTCTGCCATTAGCACTGTTTGGCAAGGAAAGAAAAACTAATTTGTAGGTTTACCATAGCTTTCAAGTCCACTTAAGACTCCACAGAGGCAGATAAAGTAAATATTTTTGATTGTGTTGCCTGCTGAGCCAAAACCCTCCACAATAATTGTATTATTTCCAACAAAACCCAGTGGTTTTTGGGAAACATGTTAGAGCTATGTTATGTTTTGAAGGATAAGTGATATTGACAGCTTTGAGGATTTTTAGCATCCTATCCTTCAAGGGCCTTTTCCCCCCTTCATCACTCCATCAAATCAAAAGAGATCTCAGTCTTCCCCTTGTGAGACTAGTCACCTTTGACTGTTAATAATAAGTACTAAAATCAATACCAATTCACACTCTTTGCAAAGCAGCATAAGCCTTTCTTTTCCAATTAAAATATATATATACACGCAACATTGCACTGGCAGGGCTTCAATAGAAATCAGTGTGTTTTCTTTGCAGTGCACAGGGGTCGTATGATGCCCATCTTGACAGGGCTAGTTAGCTCAAAGAATGGCGGGGAGAGTCAGCTTTTCATTAAATATGAGCAGATGTGAAATGTAGAGTGTTTGACAATTAGAAATGGCAGCAGCAGGGCCCCAGAATCAAAGTGAGGTCAGATTGGTGGATCAGATTACCTCTCTTACATTCTTTAGTTGTTCTGAAAATCATTTTGAATTAGTGTCAGTGGAGCCATGATGGGTTTTGCCCTTTGTCTTTTATGCTACGACTGTATTGTTTCCCCAGACACTCATTAAAGGTCATTATACTATTACAGGGCTTGCTTTGGTCGTGGTGCCCCAGTTGAGTTGGTTTGCTTCTACAATTGCTTAATGCACTTCTTTCTTTCTTTCCTTTTTGTTTTATTTTATTTTTTAACTTTTGATTATAAGAGCAGGCATTTTTTTTCCAAGGTAAATAAAATCAAAGACCATTGTATGAAGCTTCTTGAAACAATGAGTAGTTTTTGTAAGAATTAGTGCTGTTTCTAAAAATCTGATGTTGAGTAGAAGATATCAATTTACATATTCAATGATGTACACAGGATTTAATTTACTAATTGTATAATCTGCAGAGAAAGTAACACTTGCAGTGTATTTTCCACTGTGAATGAGTCTCTCTATTATTATTTTTTTGTTTCTACTTTCAGCAAATGAAAATCATATTTTGATTAAGTATAATTACATTAAAAGAGCTTTTGAGTTTATAGGCTGTTTTCTGGAAAAAAATAGTTTTTCTAAATGTAAGGAAAGAGAATTTCAAGTCTCTTTTTGTGTCTGCATTTTTTCAGGTTTAGCTGTAGTTGGTAGATTGCTACATGAACAGCAAATGGTCCAAGTATGATTTGCATTGGAGGCTCAAGTAAATTAGAGTGAAGAGAGGCACTTAGCCACTGGAAAACCTAGGGTGGTTTATACAATGAAATTATGTTATTAACAAGTGTGATGTTTCTGCTTAGGTCTGTGCCAAGTCTTGGGGGTGCTGTTCAAATGATTAATTGATACAGACAGAATCTTAACCTGAACCATTTAATTTCTGTGTTTCTCTATCACCATATGCCTGAGCTGCTCAGGAACATCAAAAGTTTGTGGTCCTAAAGGAAACCTTTTCTAAACTTGTCACTGTACCACTGCCATGGGAATCTAAATTTCCAAGGATATTCTTGATATTAGGCCAGACATATCTAATTCAGCTTGTAAGAAAACATGCTCTGGCATGCTCTGATGGTTCTGAGGAGCTTTATGGGAAGACTTCTGTTTTGGTGAACATCAGGGATCTCCAGTGACAAAAGACAAGATTAATTGTTACTGTATTTTGAATTCAGGGTTCCGCCCAGAGTTCTAGCCATCTTATATGGGAAGACCATGCTAAGACAAGTTGGAGAAAGCTTAACTTTTGAAAGTAAGAAAGGCTTGTATCTGCCTGTGTGCCAGACCCGGGTTAAAGGCATATATTCCATGTAGTCTTGTAGTGTCAGCACATGATTTATGCTGTAGAGACAAGTTAGCTGCTAAATCTTTCTCAAAGGACCTAAAATCACATTCTGTGAGATTAGGTGAACATTTTGGGTACCAAGATTAGTAAACTGTGCTGAAACACAGCGCAGTGTGTTTAGCTAAACGCACCTGGCAATGTAACTTTAGCAAGTTAGGCCAAGAAAAACTTCAGCTTCTTCAGTGACCCATGTTACTTTGGACTCTGCCTGTATGTCTTTACAACTGAAAAAGTCAAATTCTATAATGAGAATTGAAATGAAATATAACTTACTGATTTATCCAGAGAGATGGATGCGTAACACACACAGACATTGGTCAGTGTATCTAAAACTCATCAGTTGTATAACTATGCTTGGGCTTTTCTAAATGAGTTAACATTTATTAAGTCCCAGGTTCCTGAATTACTGGCTGAAAAGCCAACATACTATTTATTTCTCCTAGAATGCAAGACAGTATCCTCTGCTTTCTGCAGAGGATGTATCCTCTGCTTTTCTAACCTACCATTTCTCTAGTCCTGCTGCAGTAGCCAAGGCAAGAACTACTTGCTGTCATGCATGAGCTGAGGTGCAGCAAGGGCCTGTATGTGCCCTCTCAAAAGACAATTTGCAGTGCTAGGAATGGCAGCAATGGTTTTCCTTTTACAGGACATATGTACCACCTTGTGGTAGGTAGAGACTGGGATCACAATCCAGCTATGAATATCATCATGTTTACGTTATGTTTATAATGCTCTGATTATGACAAGGTGGGGCAGTACCACTGCTCTCTCCCACTACACACATTTTCTGAGCTATGAGACTTCTGTGTGGCCACAGGAGGGAAGGAGACCTGTTTGCTTTGAAAATCTTACTTTTGCATATGCTGTTTAAATCCTTTCTCTTTAATATAACCCACTAATCTCTCTGTGGTCACACTGTCTCATCTTTGCCCTACACAAAAAGCCAATAGTATGCCTTTAATGTTTTGAGGAAAAAGAGATTGAAGGAGTAAATAAGCAATTGGATCTTGGAAAGGAAAACAATGGGGAAAAGAAAGATGCTGTCCTTTGTAAATGGCCTAAGGTTCTAAAGAAGTGATTATTGTCATATTGTACAGCTCCCTTGTATGGAATGACCCCATCTCTGTATACTGGACAATGATATAGCACTATGTTATATAGCCTCCTTTTTTTTTAAGTGTTTTTAAAATCAGATTAATGCAAATGGAACATTAGAATAAGACATAGTGCCAGATAAATTATTGGTAATTCAAAGCCACAAAGAATATAAATAATAAGTCTGTGAAAGAAGCTGTGTGGTGAATACTGATTTATGTAAAAATGGTTCCCAATATTGTCATTTTAGGGTGACAGATTTTTGCTTCAATTATGTTGGTTTCCATGCATTCAGTGTTCTATTCCTGAGGACTGACATGACTGTGATGTTTCTTCTAAATACCTCTACAGGACTGTTTCCCCTTTCAAAATACTGAAAATAATGTAAGAATGGATACCTCTGTTTATTTTAGTTGCCAGTTCTTTTAGGAAAAAATACTATTTTAGATAATTCAGTTAAGATACAAGTCCAGTACTACTATCAGGGGTACCATCTTAAAAAGATCAGGCATATACATCTTAACATGCCGTCTGTTGCTCCTGGGGAATGAAGGGAATCACCGTAGCCATCTTATCAGAATGAACCACTGTTGAGAAAGCTGGAATTGCTAAAACTGGACAGTGGGGTTTTAAACCCTATAAAACCCAATAATGGAACAATTGAATAAAACACCACTGTGGGAGAATCCTGTGCTATTCTATAGAGGTTCTTCTGGTGTAGCCACTATCATGAAGTCAAAGCTTGTACATGCTGGAGATCTGCCATATCTGCAGCCAGCTCCATAGCCTGGGACTGGCAAAGCTGAAGCCAGACATCTGTTTTCCTGGGACTGCAAATTACTCTTCTATTTTCAGACTTAGTTTATATCTGCAATTTTGCATAATCTACTCTTTCCATCTTCTTCTCCTTGTTGCAATCATCCAAAGGTGCATGCAGGTGTTTCCGCTAAAGAAGATAGGATGAATTGACTCAGTAAATGCAATCAGAGTCTTAACTAGCATTCAAGAACTGCCTGCTGGAACAGCGGTTTCACTGAGCCAACCCTTTGTGTGCCATTCTTGCCCTCTTCATGTGCAGCCCTCCAGGTGATCCTCTCCTTGATCAACTGTACTTTTCTCTGTATTGGTAACAGAGATAGGAGCAGTGATCAGAATGGGCTGGTGTATGCCCTCATGAGACTCCAAGTATCTGAGGGGGTGGGGGAAGGGACGTGAAACAATAGGTATTTTGCAATAGGCGACTTCAACTGTGTGGTTTGGCTCTAGGACAAAAAATTAATCCCTTTTATTGTTCTATACTTTAATAGAACCTGAGTGCTGCTAAATTATTTAAGCTTCTTTCAGGCATAGTATGAGCATATAGGTGAATACTGAGATGTAGAAATGCGGTAGTAGAAAAAATCCCAGAACAATCCCTCCAAACCGAGCTGTTTTCAGAAGGTAGAATGGTAAAAATGGGACAATCTGGCTCATTGCTAGCTTATAGAAATAATGAGGCATGCAGTTTTTCGAGATGAGTTTTGTGATGCAGCATATACTGTGCTGATGAGCGTGAGCTCTGCCCAAGTTGTGATGTCTGTAACAAGGAGATGAACTCTCACATCGCCATGGGATGGAGGCACTGCTAAGTTTAGCAGTGAAACCTTTGAAGAATTGGGATAGTGGGGGAAGGAAAGATCAAGAAGTCTGCATTTAATTCCTTTAGGCCTTTATGTTGAGTAGTAATTCTTGCCAGGGTCACAGGAAGGGACTAGTGAGTGGTTTGCTTTTATGGGGACAAGCTAGGAAAGATGCTGTCTGTATCCTGTGGAGTGAATTTAGCAGAGGGTCTTATGCAAGGTGACATGGAAATTATGTTTGCATTTTTAGTTCCTGAGTGTGGCTGGTTGTCATGAAACTCACCATGACAGTTTCTTACCACCAGGCAGCAGATTCTTCCTGTTACCTCCTTGGTGTGGGACAGATGCTGGCCGGTTAGGTCTCCTTCTCTACTGCTTCCGAGCTATTTCAAGCGACAGATGCCAGAGCTGGCTCGGTTTCAGCTTGAGCATTTCTGTCATAGCCCTGCCTTGAGCCCAAATTCTGACCTTTACTATATGAAGTAAAGTATTTATGAACAAGCAGTGGCTTGATCCAGAGCAGGCTTAGAGCAAATGTCAAGTGTCAAGTCAGTCTCCTGCCTCCTTATACCACCTGCATTAGGAACCTGGATTAGACCCTGGACTACAGCATTGACTGCCTTAGGCTTTATGGGTCTGGAGAGACATAACTTATTAACAAAGAGTTATTAAATTTTTATCAGTTTTATAACGCAATGTAAATGCCTTCTATGAATCTACATTGTATTCATTATCATTTAAAACGTTAATTAAGTCAGAGTTGCATTTAATTTTATTCTAAATGTGCCTTTGGGAGGAAGCTTTTTAAAACAGCTGCAGGATTGAGAAGCTCGTTGATGCTGGGAAGTTGTTAGTACCCCTTTTCAGGATAGGTCCCCCAAATTGATTGCCATTTTGTCTCTTAGCTAGTTTGTGTGGATGTTACCAGCCAAGGTCTCAATATTGAAACAACAGCAGAAAACTATCAGCTCATGCTAATCACGGACAGACTTAGATACGTAATTCATTTTCTTTTCCAATTACTTCAAAACTGAAAATTTTGATTTGTAAACCCTGTACATCTCATATTCTTGTGTTAAAAGTTTTTTTTTTCTTTTTATATCCTTGTTGTTTGGCTCCTTTAATAATTTAAGGAAAAAACATTTTCACTGACTTGGAATATTTTCTCTCAGATTCAGAGAAAAATAAATTTTCTGCCCTAGATCTTACCCATTTCATGTAATCTTAAGGTATTGTGATATACAAAAGGAGGTGCTCATTGAAGTACATGACAGACCACAATATAGTTTCAACATATAAAGTGGAATGCAGTTTAGCATAAAACCCCCTAGAATGAAAGCCCTTGCATTATGTATTGGGAGTGTTTTTGCTTTTGATGCATTTTGAGGTAAAAACAGGAGAAAGATGGAAAAAAACAAATAGTGGATCCATCATCTGGTTATTCCATGAGACCCCTACCATATTTAATATATGTATACCTTTATTCAGGGAAGTAGTGACATAGTAGTCGCTAATACACATATTATGTGGCTCATGCTCCTAGAACTGGAAGCAGGGGCAGCCAACCTATTTCTTAGCTAGCCTAGGAGAATCTATTCAATTAGAACCAGAAATCTTCAGATTTTATCAAGATCAGTGTAGGTCCAGCAGAGTGGTTCAACCCCCAGCCTGGAAGGTAGAAGCAACTTATAAGAAATTTTTTCTGGGTCTTTGTATTTTCTGATGAGTACCTACAACCTTCTGAGGCATTTGTGTATGCCAGGAAACACAACCTCATGAATTATTTTTGTTCTGCATGAAAAGAGGAGATTGTTGTCTTATAACTCCATATGTGGTTCTTGAAGTGCCACAAAACAAGCATCCATGCTGTACTGTTGCTTTGATTGGGGTTATAGTAGACAAGAGAGGGTTGGATGTAACATGAGGAAAAGTTTTAATTTATTTTTAAGAAATCATAAATACATTTACTTCAGTATGTAAGTTTTTAACTATGTTGATAATATACTTTAAAATAGATTTAATTTCAGTCATCCTTTCACTGTTTGAGACTATTCACCAGCTCCTCTTACCATGCTTTTTTTTTTTTTTAATAACGCAATGGCATATTTTTTCTTATGATACATTACTTATTGAGTGCTGTAATTCTGTGATTCACTTATTATCAAAGATTTTAGGAAACAGTGTGTGCTACCTCACGCACACATGCATCACTGATACTGATCTGATCTTCTTAGCACAGTACAATTATTCTGAAAAGCAAGGGTGGAAGAAGCGTTATTACTGTGTAAGATGTGTCCAGTGTTATCTGGTCAAACACTCCTGTGTGCATTTTAGTTTGACTGGAAATCTTACCTAGGCAAATGGGAAACAAAAATGCCACAAGGCAAAGATCCCAGCCTTTACTGTGCCACTGACTTAGTACATGACTATAGTTCTTTTTCCACCCAGAAACTGAAAATATTGTATTCTCAATATATTATATTACATTTTGTGCTAGGAAGTGCTTTGAGATCTTTACATTTTGAAGTCCTAAATAATAACTTTAATGTACTTTTGACAGTTATTCCCCTTCAGAGGTCAATTTTCAGATCTTTGCTTAAGAAGAACATCGATGCGTAGCAAGAATGAGAGTGAAAAGGGGTACATGACAGAAAGGTGGTGTGGGGAAATCACCATTACTGTCTTGCTGCTGTGTAATTTAGAGAAGTTTAGAAAGGGTATACTATCTGAGAGGGCAGGAATAATTTGTCTTTATCTGCATCAGCAGAGAAGTATCTCTACTGCTGTATTTTTTAAATCATCTGAAGTTTATAGCTGCTTCTGAACTTTAATTGGAATGCAGACCTTGTTTACTATGAAGAACTGCTGAAGGAAATCCAAAAAATCATTATAGCGTCTTTGATCTTTGTCATGCAATTTCCTTTGTTCATTCTTGCATAAAAGACTTTGCTTGCACTAAGCATGTTCCTTTCTCCATTCCCATGTTCCTGACATTATCTTCACTCTCTAACTCAGTGGTGTTATATGTTCCCTGACACGGCATGTCTGACAGTATGGAGAGAGATTTTACATCACCATTTGCTGTGGAGGAAGACTGGCAACAGGAAATAGAGGCTCGGCTTTTGAGCAAACTCTTGCCAGAACAAACCAGCAGGTGTCCCATCTAACAATGGGCATAGTTTAGTCTAAAATTAACCCTGCTTCTGTCATACTTAGATGATCCCTTATGGGACATACTGCTTGGTCATTTAGTAAAAATAGCAGCTGTGACACATGGACAGTAATTTAGAAGTCAAGATAAATATTTGCCTAGTTGGTAAAGTTTTACTGGCTGACAGAACAAAGGCTCTTGAAGAGAATAAAAACAGTTGCAAGTTTCGAGCCTAATGTAGACATGATGCATATTCCTGTTCCATGAGTAATATGTGGTAAATCCTTAGTTGCAAACTGATAGAATAGTTCATTAGCATGCATTTGTCCAAAGATTATTTTTTCTTGTATTCATGCTTTACCTCTATTGGAATTATTCCTGATCTACCAAAACATGCGAGGACTGCCAGGTTCTCTGTTATCAGTCAATCACAGGATGGGCGGCAGTGAGGAAGTGATACAGTATTTATTTAGAATTGCAGGGTATGAAAATGAATATAATTCACATGATGAGACAGCAGAAGGGTGAGAAGAAGTGAGATGCACTGCTGAATAGAACAGGATGTACTTTTCTGGCTCCTACTACATATTGTCCTTTCCAACATATGGGACGTGTTTCCCAAATTTTCGGATGGCATGCTAATATTTCTCATCAATAATGGACTTTGACCCCTAACAAATCTTGTATCTTGTCTTGTTTTTGACATGAAACACTATTTTTTACTTGGTTCTGAACAAAACCAATAAGCTTTCCAATAAGTAAAACATAGTTTGCAAACTCTTGGATGCTAAGAACTGCTTTTGATATTCCACAGAAAAAGTATTTACCCTGTTGTGTGAAGTTGCACATTTTCAGAGTTCTACTGACATTAAATTTTAATTTTTGACGAATGATGTTTTGTGTAAATTGAGACATGAAAGTAATTTTTGTTTCATTTTATGAACAAAATTCTGCAGCGAATTCAATCAGTTTTCGTTTGCTAAAGATCTAAATTGTTCAATAGTTGCTAAAAGATGGATTTTTTTTTTCCCCACCAACATGTGTTCCATAGAAAAATTATTCAAGGAAAAATAAATAAATACATATGTGAAGAATTTCATTATATGTATTTTGATTATTTGTATTCAAGAGTCCTAATACTGTGAGTAACAACATATACCTTATAGATTACTTCATTCAAACAAAGGAGAAAAGATGAGAGGACAGTAGAGCTGGGACAGATGTCAGTCTCAGCACAGATTCTGTAATGATGATCATAGTGCAAAGATTGCAGAGCCTGGAGTCAGTAATGTGATCCTTGCTCTTTGACAGGATCCTTCCTTACAAGGAGTCCAACGTGCAGGCATCTTACACTTTGGAGAGTTACATGACTCAGCAGAAGCCCTTGGTTATGTTTGGAAGAGCAGCAGATGAACAATTTGCAGTGCCAGGGAAGGCTCAAGCCAAGAATCCAATCACAAAGTCTGGACTTCACTCATATTACGTCAGTGTGAAATTCTGTAAGAGCAGGGATTGACATTCTTTTAACCCGCTGACACCAGATCCTTCTGGATGTTAATTTATAAAGTATGAATTCTGTGGCATATCTGTACTTCAGTATTCCATTATCATATAGTTATGACATTCTTAGAACTCCCTATGCCTAAATTTGCCTTTTTCAAGTGTGGGGTTATCTTGATATTTGTTTCAGATCTCCCCTGTTAGCACTACCACATATAGTTTTTTATTAGAGTGTCGTCTGTAGAGCACATTCTGTTTTTCTGTCTTTTCTGAATAATCCTTGAAAATACGATCTCCTACTTTCATTAAAGTGCCTGCTCTGTTTTTGGATTTAGGATTTCTCATGTTAGCATGTCTAGTTGCTGATCAAACTTTAAAGGTTTTTTTGATTGGCTGATTGATTTTTTGGATGCTGCAGCTCATTCATCCACAATCTTACTGGTAGTTCTGCTGCTAAATAGGTAGCAAAATTCTTGTTTTGTATTTAAAATTGTAGCTTGAGGGCATGCCAGAATCATATCTTTAGATTTGTATATTCAGCCTCAATACTCAAGCCCCACATACTCAGGAAACATCCTGAAATTGTCCCTTGGGTCTCACAGACTTCCTCAGCAGTATTCTTGAGTTCTGCCCGTGAGGAATATAAAACATGTCAAAATATGCATTTGGTTTTAATCTGCCTTTAGCATGTGAGTCTTTTGTCTGCCCTCTCCTTTCTCCTCAAACAGGGCAAAATAAAGCCCTCAGAGGTAGAGCTCCAAGCAATTCGATTTTGGAAGATGACTTTCTTGACAGCTGTCAGTGTCCCCTGAGCATAGGATTTCTGGATGCTTTCGGTATCTGACTCTCAAAACATCTGGCAGCAACAGTATTTCCAAATATATTGGCATCCTGTGGCATTTGTGGTTGATATAGTTACTTATAGGGTACTAACTGACCTGTAAATCTTACTAGATTTTATGCATCAATTTTTTCCGTGGTGGAGAGAGCTCCCTCAGCTCCAGGTGATTGTGGACTTTATTGTGAAGTTGGTGTGATAATACAACAGAAATGCTGGCAGTCCAGTGGTTTCCTGCAGAAATTTCTTTCCCTTTTT
>VZTX01022504.1:760907-815770 GCA_013400915.1 Pardalotus punctatus | reverse complement strand
TTTCCCTTTTTAAATTAAAAAAAAAAAAAATAAATTAATCATTCTTCTTCCTTCCTTGTCATGCTACCTACTTTGAAAAGGGACATCACCTATATTTAATTTTATACTCAGAGAGTATAAGTGATTTTTGTGCTGAGCACACCAACTGTTCTACTGGACACAGCTAAGTAACCTGCTAATTCAACACCTTGACAATCCTCTCTCAAAAATTCTCCGTTGTCTCCTTTCCTCCCCTTTTGGTTCACTGCACTGTGTGCTAACGGTGAGGGTGCTGCTGTTGGGCTCCCTTCTCTTTCTCTAGTCATGCCCACATTCTCACCAGGGTGTGGTTAATGAATCCAGAAGTACCAAGCACGATGAAGTTGGGTTTGATGAAATTTTCTTTCTAAAGCTGTTCCTTGTAAAGGGTTGTGATCTGTCTGATCCTTGTCATGAACTAAGCAAGGTTGGCATCTCCCTGTAGCTTTAGAATGAAAGTGGAAACTGAAAGGACAAAATGTAGCAATTTTTTTTTTTAAACATGGATATCAATATAGTTTGGTAGATTCAGTATTATTTTCTTTCATTCTCTGTGGCTGGCCTGTGTAATTTTATACTATTATAGTTTGCCTTACAAGAAGTGAATGTGAGATGGCATGCTTTCCCCTCTTACAGTATTTCAAAAGAGTTGAACCCTAGTTCCTGCAGAAATTTCAATGTTATCAGTACATTATATTTTTGTAGTAATAGAGAAATCATAAGAGAGAATTCATAACACTCTTAAAAATTTTATATGGAGGTGTTTTGAGCCTCTTCAAGTTGTGTTTGAAGAATATCATCCTTGCTATATACCTTTATCCTTTTGAGTATTCTTTCTTTTAGAAATCAGAATGATGATGTAAGTAACATTGTTATTAGTTGTCACCCCTGGATTTCTTATCTTATGCTTTATTTTTTACCCTTATGAGTGGATTGCCAGCCCTTGCTTCCCATAACAATCGATTTCAGCCAGACTACTGTGAGCATTTTGCAGAGATATGAGTTTGGGTGTTTTTGGTTATTATTGTGCTGTTTTTCTTCCTCCTTTTTGGCCAGGATTTAGCTAGAAATTATGTACTATACTTCCCTAAATTTCCATAGCAATTGATTATATTCTATCTCCATTTTTGCTATCACTATTTTTGCTATTGTTTTATAGATTTAATCTTAGTTATTTATATCTTGGGTTTTTTTATAGTATAGATTTAACAGGTGGTATTGGTTTTCTAGATGCATTTGTTCAGAGCAAGAAAAAAGCTTCACAAGAAAAAAGCTTCACAAGAATGGAGTACATTGTGGAATACACTAAAGTAGGGAGCACTTAGAAAAAAAATGTTCTCATTTCTTAGTGTTATAAAGAGTATTTAACTCTGTATCTGTAAGTAATAAAAGCAGCATATGTAACAATAGGCTTTTTAATACAACAGGTTCAATCTATTTGATTAATTTTAATGCTTACCCTGTGACTTACAGTACTTTGCATAAAATAATTTCTTTGTTAACATTCCCTGCTTTTATGAAAGCCATACTTCAGCTAATAGAGTATTGTTAAACTGCAAACAATCTGCTAAAAATCTCTTCTGGTAACAACATTTCTATGTATGAGAACTGCTGAGAAATATTGCTCTCTATCTATGCCTAGATTTGAAGACAGAACAGCACTGGGGCTTGAAACTCTGTAACCAGCAGGTGGTGGTGCTGGCCTAGAAATCAGTAGTGGCTGAAAAGCCTGCAAGAACTTCATTATATATTGCTTTGCTAAGGAAACAATTTTATTCAAAAAAATATTTCAGATGGCTCTTTTTAACTATATATGATTTTTTTCCATCAGGGTATATGCAGTGTAAGCACTTGTCTCTAGAACCAGTGTCTATGTAAATAGGCACAGCATTTTATACTTGGCTTACCTATGAAATGATGACGGCCTCACAGGTATCAGTCATGTGAAAACCTCCATCTCAGAGGAATGTTACAGCAAAGGCTGAAAGAATATTGGGGACCACTGAACCTGATCCTCTTAAAATTTAGTAAATGGAAGTTTTTCCACTGGTGTGAGTGAAAACTGGATAAGACTAATGGTAAGACAGCCAGGGTTAAATGTTAGTATGTCAGTTCTTCTTGTTCAGGGACGCAGACCGTTCTACACCCTTTTTACAGAGATCAACACAAGCCAAAAGAGAAAAGAAGTTCAATGATATCAAATTTTACAAAGTAAAAAAATATGAAGAAAACCCCAATTTATCGGTCACATATTAACCACCGATTTAAAAAAAATAAATAACTTCAGCCGAATCCTCCCAAGTGTGTTTTCAAAAGTAAGGCAGGGAAGCAGAGGAACAATTGAAATAAATAAATAAATAAAATCTTAAAATTTAAGAATACGGTCCCCTGGATATAAGAAGTTTAGGAAAATCTTTACTTTGCTGTGTTATTGGCAGGGACCTAGTATGTCTTCTTGTATTGAGCAAGGTAGGTGAAATTGTATTTCAGTTTAAAACTTTAGGATATGCAGGTTGGAATTACACCAGAAATCTGTATTTTTAAGATGTTAAGATAAATTTGCACTTCTAAGTGGAAAACAAAGTAATAATTCTAATTAGATTTCTGCAGGATGAAATCTACACTTCCTAATGTTCATAGGAAGGAAATAGTTGCAGCAGGACTGAGCTGAAATTTGTGGAGTCCTGCTCTAAAGGCATAGAACTATTGCTTTCCTGTGCACTTGAGAAATACTCGCTCTTCCTGACAAACACAATCTCTGCAGTAAATACAAGATTTCTAATCCCAAGGAGCAGAGCAATCACCAAGAACTCCTGTGCTTACTTTTACTCTTAGTTATTTCAAGGCATTTTATATTTTTCTCTGAATTTAATGGAGCTTGGGGAGTGTAAACAGTAAAGTAAGTGATCATAGGTACAATGATGAGTGGTGTTTCAAATTCAGATTTCTTTTTTTTAATAGTAGCTTATTTTTTGTCCACATATAGAACTTCATGGTTTCAGCAGTGACGGATCAGATTGTGAGTGTGTTTAGTCACCAAGAGAAAACTTCCTTTACTCTGTAAAAACAAGACAGATTCCTCCCACAGTTTAGCAGAACTGCATAACTACAGTGTGCCCTTGCTAGTCCTGCAACTTCTTCCTTTGTGTCCCTTACAGTCGTGTCAGAATCCACACTGAGGCAATAGGACAAAGGACAACACGCTTTGGGTTGCTGTGCACAGAAACAAAGATGTTCCATGACAATGCACTGAATTTTTTAATTTGCACTGTGTTGCTACTCTTAAAGAATCTCCCAAAGATGTGCCTTTTGGCTTTACGTGTCCTGCCTTGGGGAACTGTCAAAGGGCTGCTCATAAGGAAATCAGGGTCCATTAATTGACACTATTTTTTTTAAGGAAGGGAAATAGAAACACAGAAATAAAAAGGATATAACAGTTATTTAGTGTTAGAGGCACACTTTCATGTCTAATTAAAAAAAAACAAAACAACAAACACCAAATGCTGTACTAACAATTCACTCTTATCACATATGAATATGGGATATTTTCATGGAATGCATTCCAAATGTACTTTTCAAAAAGCAGTAGCAACATCACAGTCTTGTACCTGCTAGGTGTGAGAAAATTAGAGATTAACAACCACAATTTCAGATCATTTGGTCACCTGAATTTTAGCAAGATCTGCAAGTAAGGAACTCCTTTAAAATGGACTTGACTGTGGGTTACAAACCCAAGGTTTTGTAACCCACAGTCAGTGGTAAAACTAAATCCCCATCAGGGGATTCCCAGTCCTCTCCTTGTAGCCAGGGGATCATCCTCATGCTGTAACATTTTGCGGTAGTTCCTCCTATATGTTCAGAACAGCGTGTTACAATGAAGTAACATAATTTAAAATTTAACTCGGAATATTTATACTTGCCATACCAATGAGGCACTTTGACTTTCCTTATTCTCTGAAGTGCACTCTCGAAAGATAAAGTTAGTTCCCTTCACTTTGATATTTGTCTGGACAACAGACCCCCTTGAAAACAGACCATGTTCTAAGTTCTACAGTTTAGTCACATCTCCATTCTTCATCCTTTCCCAAAACAACCTTTACTTTATTGAAATAGTGTTCTGTGTGAATACAACATGTGGAGAAGGCAATTAGACAAATAAATGGACTGGGGGAAAAAATCCACTGAAGTTTTTATTTTTCTTTTTTTTTTTTACTTTTCATTTGACAGTTTTCCAATAGCATTATTATGACTTGAATAAACAATTACAGAGTGAATCATAATTTGAAAAGGCAGTGGAGAATGAAGACTAAAAATCAAGAAAAATGTATGAGGGAATACTAACATCTGATTTAAAAAAGATGTTCAATGTTCAATGGACCTATGACTTAGTCTAAATATAAATTAGGATTTGATTAGGAATTGAAGTAGCTTTTTTTCTACTGTGCAAACTTGGCAGGGGAAAGAGAAGATGTTTGTTGTGTACAGATAGTGTCATTCATATTGTTTCTATACCTCTGTATGGGAACAAGAAACCAGATCCATGAAATCAGAAGCCTTTTTCTCACAATTGCACATGCCAATTGTGATGCTGTATATATGGGAAAGGCTTTCTTCTAATTTATAACAGCATATACATGAGGTATGAACAGCTCCTGATCTAAAGTCCACTGAAGTCAGCATAAATGTTTTCTCTGACTTCAGTGGACTTTGGATAAACCACAATTTGAACATCCTTAAACCACTTCTTTGCTTGCTGAAGTTGTATTAATAAAGGGTGATAATAACTGATACAGCATTCGTAATAATTATGTTCTTGAATTAAACTGGAAGAGCACAGAAAAAGATCAGATTTCTGTGGTAACCTTAGGGAGTTGCTCTACCCTTAAAAATAAGTACAAATTATATAAATCCATACCCCAGACCTTTTTCACCAAAAGATTCAAGTTAAAAGTTTGCTGGGTTTCCAAATTCCTTTGTAGTCTATGTTTCATTCTATATACAAGTTACTGTAAAAGACAGGAACTTAAAGTTTATGATGATTTCATAGAATATCACTGCATCCATCTAAAATAATAACAGGATCCAGCATAGCAAGATTCCACATTTGCAATTAACTGTCCTTTTTACAGCGTTCAAGGCAAAGTAAAGTTGAGGAATATATCTGTGGCTGAGTTTCAATTCATTTTGTGGGAGACAAATTAAGACTGAAAGACTGTGTCTTAATAATATGTCTTAATAATACAAAATTTAAATTTTGGATACTAATAGAAAGAAAAAGAAAAGGGAAAAAAAGAAAAAAGGAGTCAACCCAATGCATTTGTTTTGCAATTTTATGTGCCTTTAGCCAAAAGATGCAAGACTGGGACAAAAAGAGGGAAGAAAAAAAAAAGAAAGAAATGTTTCTTGATCTGCATTTTCAAAGAGAATGTCTCATGTAAGCACCATTCGGTATTTGCAAAATGTTCTGAGATGATGCATTCTTGACATTCTTGGATCTTGATGTTTTCTTATCTGCTTCAAGTGGCACACACTGCAACTAAATGCCAGCCTCACCTGCTTTTCTAATGGTGCTAGTGTGTAGAGATATGCAGTGTAATTTTTTGTATTAAAAAACCACAATGAAATGCATTTCCCTGAGTTTATAATGCACATGGAAACAAAAGCAGCAATCCTGTTTCGTTTGAATTACCATTTCAGACACTAAGCGAACACTGCTCTGCAGTTTCTAAAATTAACATTCTTGTATCTCATCAAGCACCATTATATTGTAGTTTCTAGTCAATGATTTCATTGCATCTGTTACCACCAAAAAATCAAGTAAATTTGTAAAATAAATAGTTCATTGGCATAAAATGATTTTTAGAGGATGAATAACGTGGGGGGTTTTTTCACAACAAATAACAAATGTTTTGATTAAATCATATTTCAATACTATGCTAAATTCCAACCCCAACTGATTTGGCACATTTTCTTTTCTGAAACTACCTTTGATAAGAAATGCATTACAAACTCATCAGTTTAGCTTCCCGTTAACAAAGAGACAGCAGCCGTCTGGATTATTCTAGATCCGCAGTGAAACTGCCACACTCTGTATGCTCAAACTAAAGCTGTGCAAGTTTGACAAGGGGCAGATGAATCCAGGAGTTATTGTGCAGGGGTTTAAGTCTATGCGGCAGCTGACGGTTGAAATAATCATCTATACATCGCTCTGAGCTAGCTGGGGAAAGGTTGAAGCTGTATATTTTCAACATATCTAGCCTAATGGTTAATCTGTTGTCTTGTACAGGGGGTGCTGGGTGGAATCACAGCAATAGCTGACAGTTTGGAGGAATTGCTGTGGGTATTTTCAGTTGCCTGATTCACAAAGTGGTAGGTAGCAAAGTCTAAATAGGCTTGTCATTGAATGAGGCAAGTCATGCTCGCTGTCACTCCCATCAAAAGAACTCTGGTAGCCAAAAGCTCAATCAACATATTGATTATTTGTATTTAGTAATACAGGGCTGCAGCTTGTCTTCACCCCCACCCCACGAAAACTGAGCCAGATTGCAGATTGGTGACTGCTCCTTTGGAGGTCAGCTGGGAAGATGTTTAGGAGAAAGATACCGGTTAAGTTGGGGGAAGAAATAAAATATTTCTTCAAACCAAGATAAACTGTTAGAAACACTCTCTGTATTTCTAGTGCTGGATCTGACATATCTTCACAGTGACATGGCATTACTCACTACAGAGATTAAGGGGGTGCAGTATGAATTAGAAACAAAAATGAAGTATCTCCAAGTGACAGCTCTGGCTGATGGCTGACTATGAAGGAAAACACTGTGCTAGTGTCTGGTGAAAAACAGTGCTGAAAGCCTAGCAGCTGATAGAGATGGGGGAGGAAAGGAGCACTGGGTATCGGTGGTGGTTGTTTAGAATGTCTGGTTTTGGTCAGGATATTTTTTCTCCCTTAAAACACATTTTCATCTTCCCTTCCAGGCAAATCATGCTGAAGCCAGTTTCAGCCATTTTGTTGAAAGCACTGTACTGGTATTCTGCCTTGTTACATTTAAATTAAAGCTCAGCCCAGTTTTAAGTTATGGCAAGTGTATGCTCACAAAGAATAAATAGAGATTGCCACAGGCATTAGTTTAACTACATTTGTTGTTTTAAAAATGTTCAGGGAGTTGCAGATTGCAATTCAAATTATCTTCATTATAATAAATAAAATTTATAGAAATAGAAACAGGCATGATTCCCTAATGCAGTCTGTAGGCAAGTGTATATTCATTGAGGTTGAATGGGAGTTCCTGAGGATGGGGGTAAGGAATAGAAATATATGCAACTTCAAAATACCTTTACAATTGCATTAATATATCACATTTTATACATATTATTTTTTATCTCTCTAATGGTGACAGTCTTCTTGGGCAAGTCCTGTGCAGCATTTATTAAAAGTAGGTAGTGTTTACCCAGGGTGAAATTAGAAAATAGTACAGAAAATGGAATTTCTTACCCCTACTCTACTTTTAACCTGTTCCTTATAGTTTGCCATTCTCAAAAAGTAGTTTAAAATTTGCTCTCAAAATGGCTAAAATTTACTTTTGAAATGACTCTCAAAATATTCTTAGGTAAAAATAATGCCTTATGGATATATGGCGAGTGAATGGAACAGTTCTAAGGAACTTTGGCAGTATAAACAATTCAGGGCTGTGACCATTTGCATTGGAAATAAAGTCATATGTCATATTATATAAAAAGAAATTAATCTAACTATGACTAGAAAAATAGTTCTGTTTTAGAGGACTTGCTAGTGCTAAACTCATCCCATCCTTGGAAGAGAACCCTGGTGGATTTGAAGGTCGTGATTTGATGTTGCACAGTGGTACGAGAAATTACCCCAATCCAGACAGCTGGATTGCCAGACCTAGTGAGGCAGTGACAATATGTAAGGATGTATTTAGTTCCATATAATTAACAGCAATCTTTGTTTCCCAAAGATGTTTTCTATGGAAATCAGCCCACATAATAGTGCAAGAACCCAATCGGATTTTAAAGAAATTATTAATTAAAATCAACTGTCTTTGCTGAACAGCAGGATGCTCTGTAAGTGGTTTAGGTCTGCACACTGTAGTATGTGTCTGCTGAAGTGGCAGTGTTGGCCTGTGTTTCTCACTCGTGTGGCGCAACGTGCATGTACAACTTGACAGGCTATTTATGCTAAGAGTAACCACTTTTACTCTTCTGTGGAAAAAAACATATAATTTTAGGAGGAATGGAGAAAGAGATTATTATCTCTACCAAAGATAGGTTGTTCAGATATTGTACTGTAATCTTGCTTTTCAAGACATGGACCATAAACTGTTGGAGTAAGAGAGAAAATTGTCTTACGTACAAAGTATTTCATCAATCATCCACTGTGGGGCTTCTTCCGTTTTGATCTGAGCCCTTGTCAGAATCAGGAGGATGAAACCAGTAGTTAGAACTCTTAAGTCTGGAAAAATTTGACCAAAAAAAGGGCAACTTATTGTCCCCACGCTCAGTAATAGTACCTGTCCACACTGTTGGAACTAAGGGGAAGTAAGTTATGTTTTAAGCAGCTCAGTCTGCCTTCATGCTGAACAAGATCATGTGGTGCTATTAAATATTATGCCAAGCTCCAGATATGAAGCCATAACCAAAAAACAAGTGTTTTTGTTCTGACACATGCTGTGCCACTGCAAGCACAAAATCTTGGGAAAGCTTGATTATGTCTGCATGGAATATGCCATAAGACATGCCCTGCTATGGAAAGTTGTTTCTTAATAGTCAGGTCTGGTATCTGAAACCGTCACTTATTGAACTCCAGAAGAGACTGTAAAAAAGATTATGATGTTTCTTATACAACTTGATTGGAGGGAGGATAAGCTTAATAGATTCTGGTCTTCTTCCATTGCAAGTGAAAATACTTTGATATAGGATGTGGATTTTTAAAGATTATTTCCAGTTTTGCTATCTGTACTTTAGAACTGAGTTGATGCATATCAGAGCTTTTAAATATGTTTGACCAGTGACGTGTAGGGGGATAGGTCTCTGCAGATATATTTTATCATCTGAAAATTGTTTCATTTGGAGGAATATAGAAAATAGAAGTACAAGATTTGATAAAAAACCTAGTAACTCTGAGCTAAAATTGATAGTTTTCAAGAAGCGTATTCAATATTATATACAGTGGTTTTTGTGGCAGTTTTGCTAATCAAAGATATATGCTCTCCTCTGATGATTTAAAATATATGTCAACTCCGGTGAGTATGCATTATTATAATTTTAATGTTACTTCTATTAGTAAAAAACAGAATAACACAGTGAATTGGATGCTAGTTCTTTTCTCACTAATTCTTCTATCTACCTCAGTCAGAATAGTAGCAAGCCATCAATTCAGAGGTCACTGAATTGGAATGGGTGCTTTGTCACCAACCACTTCAATCTTGTTAAAATGTACTGTGAAATGACTCTTGTAATTTCTATACACTCGCCTTTTTCATGAGAGAGACAGATCTTTTGCTTGAAATAAAATGGCAAGTATGGGAATGCTATTTTCTTATCTTTCCTGTTACCAGACGGTGTTTCTAGCTGGTGGTAAACTAGACAAAGATCCCAAAAAACATGCTAACCTCCTCAAATACTTTTCCTCTACTCTCTGCTCAATGTTCTCCATAGAAACTTTAAGACAATTGAAATACATGGAAATAATGCTGCAAGGTTATCAGTCCACCGGCTACTCCCTATCTAACCTTCTTACTTCATTATACATAACCAAATATAAGATCTTCGTGGCTCAGTTATATACCTTCTTCTCTACGCTATACTCATAGTGGCTCAGTTATAAACCTTCTTCTCTACACTGTACTCATTCTGAATTAAACAAGCATTAGGAGAAGATCTTTACTGTGTATTTTTAACAGAAAAACATTTTGTTATTGCTTTTTACTGAGGGCGCCATTTGTTAAAGGTATTAGTAGGGGGGATGGTGTTTAAATAGCCTTGATATATTGTCAATGGAAGACTAAGGATCACAGTTTTAAGCTAAATCCATATTTAGGAAATTGAATTTCTTAACTTTCTTTTCAGAGGTACTATGTATGACCTCCTGAAATTTACAGTATGCAGCACTGTTGAATACCCAACAACTTTTATGTGGGTTCCTAAACATCAGTTTAATTCCATAAGTATGCTTGCACAATTTTGAAGTGGTGACCTTATGTTTCCTATGATTCCTTTTTTTTTTTAATAACAGCAGAGTGCTTTACCTCCCCTGTCATTTTCAGTAGTTTCAAAGAAATAAACGTCTTCTGCAGATAGTAAATCTCAAAGCCTTTATCAACATGGGGGAAATAAGTATTGCCTCAGACATACTTAGACTAGGATGGGATTATTGCTTAAAGGTGATAATATTGTTGAATAATCCTTTTATAAGTATTCTTTTATAAAAAGTCATTTTTAGAAAAAATACCACAACATAAGAAAGCTGCAGGTATAAACCTTTATTTCTGCTGTTGGAACTGATACCTTAAGCTTTAATGTCTGTATTTCCACATAATATCAAAATTGATTCATGCCTGTGGTTTGAAATAATTTTAAATATAAAGAAATTAATTTAAATTTTTTCTTATTATTTAGAAGTAAAGAATGCAGCTAAACCAAGTTACCCAAAATGTTCATATCAATTCAAGAATGCAACTACTAATGCATTGATTGATGCCAAGTCCACTGAAGGAATCCCGGAACCTGTTCCACTTGTTAATAACCGTAAAGGGAGCCTCTTCCTCCCCAACAACCCCTCGCTGCTGCACCTTAACTTACTGAGTTCTGTTGAACAAGGAAAATCTACCTACTGTAGATTGCAAAGGGCACTCAGCCTGCCTGTAAAATACGGCTACCATTCCCAAAAGCCTGGGTTGAACCAAGATCTCCGTAGGTAGCCCAGTAGTTGGATGCATAAGGCAATACAGAATGGCTTGTGCATGGTTTTGCAGTCTGTTTTCAATGTGACTATGACATTACTAATGCTCTGTTAAGTGCTTACAGATGTGGGTTTCTCCAGATGTGGTGATTAATAAGTTAATCGAGATAGCTAGTCAACTAATGTTTCTGGGTGGTTTGTGCTTTACTTTTCAAAGGGTTTAATTGCTTTGAAGCATTTACATGCTAGGCAGAGTGAATTTACCAGGTATCCCAGTTCGTGTGATGTTCAGTAACACAGATGTTATTTCAAATTTCAGCTCTTTTTGGTGTCTAAAAAAGTGTCTGTAAACTGTTCTGCTAGTGACCTGGGAGAAGCAGTCAAGGAGACAGTGTTATTTTAAAAATAGTTAGAAAATAGAAAAGAAAAACGTTATGAACTTGTCCACTGTTTTGAAAGACATTCCCTTTGTTTTGCTTTAAAAATGAAATGAGGATAAAAGTCAAGTAGTATGTTGTTACAGATGTTCAACTCCACATTAAGGCTGTTAAAATTACCAGCACATCTTAAACCAATTCATGGAACATTGTCTGGAGGTTATGTCATTGAAATAATGAACACTCTTTACTCAAGAATAAGCAAACATGTTAAAACATCAGTGTAACTTTAATTTAAACTCCAGCATAAAACTGAGTGTCTGAAGCCTCATTAGACTTGCCTGACATTTTTTTAGCACTGAGTCTTCCTGAGCTGCAAAACTGTTATTAGACAAGTGAGCTCTGGGTTGTTACAGCAGTACATTAAGTGTTATACTTAGGGATGTGCAAGCAAGATCTTGAATGTTATTAGAACCCAGAGGCTGAATGGAGTTCCAAATCTATAAAATTCTGTGTTCAATTCTTGAACTTATTTCCAATTTTTATGAAAGCTGGTAAAGGAAGTCTGTGTAACATAATATGGCTGTAGTTAATACAAATCATGTAGTATAAAGGTATAAAAAATAGTAAAAAGTGGGGACTCATTAACAAAACCAAACATACAATATCAGAATTGAGTTGTGATATACCACAGCCCATTACTCAAATATGTTTGTCTTTCATAAGAACAAGCAAATTTAAGACTCCCTTTTAAATTAATGCAGACACAGAAACCATGAAACTAAAATATTTAATAACCTTACTAAAAATTTTGCTAGATCCACTTCTTTAAATAGGCAGGAAATTGATAGGAGTATTTGAAGGATAATAATGAAATATGTTTTATATCCTACTTACTACTAAGAAACCACTTGTGAGTTATCATTGTGACATTTTTGGGAACCAAGTCATAGCTAATAGTGTCCATTATATACTATTCACATATTTCAACTTCATGTGTTCCCTTCCCCTATTCTTATGGAGCTGTGTTTCTAAACTGCAGATGCCCTGTAAACTCTGTGCAGAGATTTCAATGAAAAATAAAATCTTGATTTTATGTCATATGATTAATATAGATCTCCTTTCATTGCTACAATGAGAATAAATGACTTTCTTGCTTAAGCAACAAATTGAGATCCCTCAGAAGGCTGTGCTAACAGGTATTAACTAGGAGCCACATCAGCCTTGGACTTTCCAGGCAACTGGTGACAGTAACATAGTTTGAAAATGACAAGCACATATCCAAAAAGGAAGCTTACTTATTGCAGATGCAGTACCAATAATAAGTGCAGACTGCTCGAAATGTACTTCTAGAAATTTTTATTTTGGATGATTACTAGTAAGACTTTGTTTTTGATTGGGCTGCAGGTTAAAATCACCTGGCAGCACTGGAGAACTCAAATGTTGGACATACAGCACAAAAACATCCTTATTGTATTAACTTGCAGAATTTGAAAAGATCAGACAGGAATCTTATCAGCTAGATGAAAACCTGGAAAAGTATTATTTTTTAACTGTTTTCTCTTGTTCAGAGAAATATTTCTAGTTACACTATTATCTACAGTTGACTTGTTAATGTAAGATTTTGCCCATGGTCCTGATGGCAGTTCCTTGAACTGCTAAAATAGTGTAACGATATATTTGTGGTGCCATATTGTATCTCTTGACAAACATTCTGTAACCCTGTGGTAACAGATTAAATTGAGTGAAATTCTGATTTTTTCTAAGAGAGCAAAATAGATAATTTGTTGTTTACTGGAAGGAACGTTTTGCATGGTTCTTGTTCGTTTGATCTTTTTAGTGGTGGAACTGAATATTTATATCCAATAAAGAGCAAAAGAACACAGTGGATATCTTGAAACCTGTTGTCTGTGTGAAATAGCATGCAAATAACTTTTTGATAGAGAAGTTTAAAAGAAGACTAGGCCATTTCCAAGAGAAAGATTTGCAGAGAGTGTTCTGAAAAGTACAAACGCTTGGATTTTTTTGCAATCAGAAATGCAAATATATTACCAACAAAATAATTCTGTGCATGTTCACTTCATGGTACACCTAGCTAAATACTGAAGTGATCCAGTTTAACACTTGCAAACTGTTACAGAAAGAAAATTTCAATTTGTGTATTTTTGAGGGTTTTCTGTGGCCTTATTTATCTCTCAGCCAAATAAAGAATGGTACTTGACTAATCATCAATAAGCATTTACACTATAGGACTCTTGTCTGAGGAAAAAAAAAAAAGGAAAGTCAAATGAGAAGAAAATTCCTTTGTCTTTAGGGATGCTGCCCAAGAAGGGAAGAAAAGAAACTTAAGTTAGTGAATAAATCATTATTAGACAGTCATTGTTCTGATCTAGGTATTACCTTTTACATGTCTCTTTGGGACATTTATTTTGGGATTAGCTTTGTTTGGTTGCTTTTTTTTTTTTTTTTCCTTTGCAGTGCTTTCTTTGGTTGTGACTCCCTTGTGCTAGGTGATGCCAGGTCATTTAAAAAGAGAGCACATCTGTCATTTCAGGGCCCAGCCCTTTGGTCTTGAGCAAGGCAAAATGAAGTTCCATAGCAGTCTTGGGCAAACAGACAGGCATGGCAGGCTGGAATGCAGTCTGTAATGAAACAGTGTCAGAAGAGGGGTATAGCAAAAGGCTACTGCTTCGTTTCTTCACAGAGAAGTCTAGGGCAGGGGACATATATCCCAGTTTTTTTGGTTTTCCTGTGTATCTTGTTGCAGTATTTTTTTCTCAAACTCTGCTTGTGCACTGTAAATGTGTACTAAGCTCTTTAAATATAGCAGCTACTACTACTACAACTATCTTTCATTTTAGCTTTAAAGTAACAGCTTCCTAGGCATTAGTTATATAATCTTGTAGTTAATTTTTCAATTAACAGGAGGATGGGAAAAAAGTTTATTTTTCCTTCTTTATATCAGATTTCAATTAGCATTAGTGCGAACCTGAGAAAGCAGGCATAGGTTTATTCCCTTTGATAGCACATGTAAAGGTTACAGGCAGATTATCAAGTGCAGTTACAATCTTAAAACAGTAAAGAGGGTGGTTAATTGTTAGAGATGTGTTTGTAGGAAGCTGCACTTGTTTAAGCAATACACGTTGTGACATAAATAATCCAAGAGTAGTTTATGACTGGCAAAACTGTAAGTTATTTTAAATCTGGAAATTGATCTGTCATTGAAAATGCACCTCATCCTCATTGAAAGATTGCATAACATGCATCCTCTGTTATACAGGTATTGTCTCCCCACTTCCATCCAACCTCATTCTGTTCACTCCTGTTAAAACTCCGTTTTGTGAGGAGGGTAGAGCGATGAGGTCTGACTTGTGCTGGAGATCTGTGCACAATGGCAGGCTGCATTCACATTCCCGACTAACTGAATCATTGAACATCAAGGCATTGAATATTTTACATCTCTTCATGAAGACTCTGTTGTTTGGCATGTGAGGAGCGAGAACCAACTGGTGTCTAGTTCATTAGCAAAAGCAGGCTGGCAGCTGTTATGTTGATATTGCAAATAGTATTTTATCTGTCTGGGAATATAGCAGAGCACTAATTCTATTTTTCTGTAGTG
This sequence comes from Pardalotus punctatus, assembly GCA_013400915.1. Taxonomy (NCBI): domain Eukaryota; kingdom Metazoa; phylum Chordata; class Aves; order Passeriformes; family Pardalotidae; genus Pardalotus; species Pardalotus punctatus. The sequence continues at coordinate 800,838 of VZTX01022504.1, read as the reverse complement.
CAGATTAACTGATAATAACTAAGAATAACCCGAATGTGGTCCCCCCGCCTTCTTTTTTGAAGTATGAAACCAATTCGAATGCCTATGTTCAAAACCCTGGTATTCTTCTCTGCTTCTCCTTCAAACCAATCTCTTTGACTAACATGTATTTGATTTTTATTACTGTTGGACCTATGTTAGCAATGAAGTATCAGTGCGTGAATGGACATAGAGTGTGTGTTCTTTGCTACTTCACTTGTATTTTGTATTGCGCTCAGAGCAGTACTTAATCTCATGAGTTCCTTATATTTCCAGTTGAAGATGAGCAGCCGTCGACCCTATCACCCAAAAAAAAGCAGCGAAATGGAGGCATGCGAAATTCACCCAACTCCTCACCCAAACTGATGAGGTAAGACTGTAAGAAACTCATATCTTCATCTCCTTTCTTTCTTCCTTCCTCTTCTCCTCCCCCCACATCAAAAATAAGGGGAGGGGGTGAAAAAAAAATTGTTAGATGGTTTCTGAAAGGCTGAAGTATTTATTCTGTCAGCTTGTCAGCAGTTAATGATAGAGCTGAAAAAAAATTCTGTCATGAAAAACAGTTTGAAAAGCTGTTTGAAAAATACATAGGCTTTAAAGTCTTAGCTGTCACCCTGTCCTGTCCATGTGTAGTTCTTAAACAGCAGTGGCACTAATGATAGCACTAACCAATCAGGGGAACTCATGTGGTTAGTTTGCCTCAGGCAATTCTCTTTTTGTTGGATTCCCTCTGAGTACTGTTTTCTGTACTTAAGGCCATATGTGAGATGTATCATCACAATCAAAAATGAACCTGAATATTACCTTCCTTTTATCCTGTCGATTGAAATCAAATTTCTGTTAATTGATTTAGACTGATGAAAAAGTCTAATAATATATGTACTTGCCAAAGCAAAGTTCAAAACTAATGCAGTTTTAGTCAAGCTAAAAGCACATTAATTATGAAATACAGGGATTTTTAAGAGGGTAGTATATACTCTAAAAGTGGGTGATGAAAACAGCATCTTGTTAGTGATATTTTTCCCCTGTTGCTGTGTGTACATTATTTTACAATAGTACTCCTTCGTATAACTATGTAGTTTCCTTCCATAGGACAAATTACCTCTAAGAGATTTCTTAAAACTAGAACTACAACAAGAAATTTTAATCTATTAAATATTGTCATTTGCATTCTATCTCACTGTGCTTCACCTTTTACCTTCTCAAGTCAATCAGAATGAAATCCCGTAGTAGACATAGAGTTTTCCAAGAGGCTGTTCCTGCTCTGTTTTTGGATATCCTATGTGGCCAGGCCAGAACCTCAGTCCATAATTGTATCCGTAAACAGCATAGCAGAGATTTTCCACTGTGTGTGCACGTATACATGTATACACACATGCCCAGAAAAATGTAAACCTATTTACATATATAAACAGACACATTCATGCAATTTGAGATTTATATGTGTATAACTGTGACTGCTTACAGAGGTTAAGTGAAAAAAATTTATACAAATATACAGTTCTTCCCATATATAAAATCACTTATGATTTTTGTTATTGAAAATTATTTTGTTCCTTTAATGATTCTGGATACAGCTAGGTGATATTTCTGTTTGTATTTGAGTCGCTAGACTGGAATTTTCTTTGGCCAGCTACGGAAGCATCCATATTTGTTTATTGTTTCTGCAATATAGGGCATATTCAAGGACATAACTTCTACAAATCATCTTCATCTCTGTTTAGACTACAGAACCAAAAGTGAGATTGATTCACAGAGGGAAAATGCACCCAGCTGTGGCTTTTTTTTTTCCTATTGACCATCTATTTCTGTTAAATGTATCATTAAAAGTTCTCTGCCTTCCTGTTAGCTCAGCCTTGCCCATATGACACTGATTTACATGCTTGTTTACAGTTTATGAGGAAGAATAAAATGAGCATACTGGCAAACTTCTCATTTTTATAGTGCCAGTTGTCATGCTAGCATCGTTTTCAATTTATTTACCTTTGGACAGTCCTCTTATCTGGTGCTAATAGTTTTAACTGCTTAAAATTTAAACATGTGCCAATTCCCCTCTTCACGTTCTCCCAAATCCTAATTTTGGGTAAGAAGAAGTAAAAAGAAAGAGAAGGAGAGAGAGAGAGAGAAAGAGCTCAAACATTTGGAGCTGAACACACTGTCCCTGTTTGCTATGTAAAGTATGCCTCATTTCTTTGATCTTGAGTAATAATAATTCTGGGGAGTTATACTGTTTTCATATGCTTCAAAGCTGTGTCAAAGTTTTGCTGCTTAAGGGTACTTCTTTATTCTATTGGCTCTTGGGTACTGAGATGACAGGTCCTCTGTACTAGGTGCAGGCTTTTTCAAGTCATAGCCTTCAGCAAAACATCAAATTACCAAATACAGGGTAACATACTTCTACACAAATGCCTTTCCTGTAGATATATTATACCATATATATTAAATACTTTAGTGTTACACGGTACATTTTATGTGCAATAGAAAGTGATGGTTTGAGGTAGCCTTAGGGGTACTTTTTTCCACAAGCAGAAAAAGCTAGTGTATACTGTATCAAGTATGGTTTTTACAGGACTTTCTGCCCGAAGGCCTTTGTAAATAAGTAATGATCAACAGATTGGCTGTGGGTTTTTGAAAAGCATGCCTGTGTCAGTTTGCATGATGGGGGAAGATTTTCAAAGTACAGCCTGCTTTCATTGCCTGCTGAAGAGGGACTGAGGGAGAATAGTCGTCCTGAGCCTGAGCTGTCTGCTCAGTAGCACATCAGAATTGCTAAACACAGGTTGAGCAGTGAGTGGAGAACTTGCCAGGCTTCCAAATTCAGACATTGTTTTCTTCCTCTTCTCTGTTGCTGCTAAATTTATTCTCCAGCCCAGTGTTCGCACCCTCAGCTTCTCCCCAGACCCAACCGTCTCTTCGTTTTACTCTTTATCTACACTGACTTAACTTTGGTTCAAGGTGCTAAAAAAGACAAAGTGGATTGAATCAGGAGAGAGCTCTGTTAAGCTTTGTTTGTAATGGTCAAGCTCTCTTCTCCTCTTTGAAAAAGAAAGGTGGACTGTATTATTTGCTATTTTGTATCCTTGTAAATTACATAAAGTGACAGGTGCTTGCTTTCCCGCTCAGAAATCTTTAGTGTATGGCAGCTAGAAATACCCAGGAGGTAAATCAGCTAAAGCACTGTCACTTCTGTAGCTGGTATTTATCTTCGGAAGTTTTTTCCTAAATTTACTTTAAAAGCTCCTTTTTCAAGTCAGCTTTGCCCCTGTCCCACCTGCCCAGAAACAGGTGGAAAAATTTTCTCCGCTGTGGTCTTAGATCCCGAGGATCTAGAAGGAGCTGGGAAGACAAGAAGTCTGGAGCATGAAAATGACAAATATTTTTCAAAATTAATTTATAACTTGTAATACAAATTGTGACTTTTGAATCATGTTCTGAGCAGCCCTACAGTTAAGATAATGTTGCAAATGCTTTATAGGTTTTAGATTCCTACAGTGGCAGTGGCATCAGGCAAGAGGGTGTAAGAGGGTGTAATGCTACGAGACAAAAGTTTATGACTTCTGCTGTTGCTGGATTAGAACAGAAGATGGAAATGGTATCATAGAGATTCCCTGGGACCTCATGACAGGTGGTATGACCTGGTCACACAATGGGAATTTTTGAGATTACTAACACATAAGCAGAAATCTGCATTACCAAACATGATCCAGATAGATACATTTGAGACATCTTTTTAATGGCATCTTTTTGATGACTCTAAATTACAATAAATTACTGACTGATATAAGTAGATGATTGACATACAAATGCTCTGTGTGTACATCACAGATGGTCTAGACTCACATCTAGGAAGCCACTGTTCTAACTAAATGCTGCATCACATCAAATGACATGGGCAGAATCACACTGATGCAATACTGGAAGAGTCTATAATCAATCAGAAACAAATCCTTCAAATTCCAACAATATCTACAAATGCAAATTAACCAGAAAAATACTCAGCATCGTCATGACTGTTTTTACCTGTTTTACATCAGCAAAAGTCTGTCCCATTAAACCCACAAGAACATGGGTACTTATTAAAAAATAACTTAAACTCCAACAAGAAAAAAATAGATACTCCTGTTAAGATGGAAACACAAGGACAGCCTATTACAGTAAAAAGTAAAATTTAAATTTTAGGAGGAAAAGGAAGGAAAGCTGTGAGTTGGAGAGTAATCACATATCAGGTGTCTTTCTTGAGGTGGAGAAGAAAAGTAGAACCAATCAATGCCTCTGGTATCTTGCAGTGATATCAGTCCCTGTTCATCATCTCAGTTGCAGGTTCTGATGCGTATTATCGATGAGCAGTCACATTAACTATGAGGAGGCTATGTTGCCTCAATATCAAATAGCAAAGCTAGTTTTTAAAAAAATGTGTCATTTTGGATTCAGAATGACCAGTAAAAATGTGAAAAGCCCGGGATATGAATCAAAAAAGCCACTTAAATGATTGTTGCTGAGCCTCAAGTCCGTACTTAATGCTTTGGTAGCTGCTGCTGCATGAGTGGAATACACTGACTTGAAGGAAATGTCAGCCCAGCTGAGTCAAACTACCTCTTAATGCAAGAACAAATAGCATATGACAGGGCCCAAGGGGCCTGAAGAGCAAACAAATAGTTTGTCCCTGTCCACTCTGGATGTAATGGTGTAGTTGACATAGGCCTCTAGACAAGTAGCATACTCAGCAAAGGGTCATTATCATTAGTGTCCCTGATCACATAAGAATCAGAGGCATCAGAGGACACTGGGTTTTCAGCGTGTTGCCAAGGAGAATTTCATAAGCCTGAGGTTTTTTTTTGATCGAGGATCTAAAATAATTCCCAACCAAATAATAAAACTTGCTCATAAACTGTCAAGACCCAGCTAAATGACACAGAAAAAAAGTGAGCTCTTTGGCATACGTTTCCAGAAGCCTAATGAGATTATTTATCTGAAGTTGAGGAGGAAACCTCCTGTCTTTTTTCCTGAAGTTGGATATAATATTTTAAGTATATGAACAATGGCTGTGCACATTTATCTCCTCATCCACCCACTGAGCCACATACACTTAAATGTACATACACATTTCTGCTAGTGCCACTCAGCATGAATTTGTATTGCCTCTACCATTGCAGTGCTGCCCTTTCCTGAACTGAAACTGTGAGCTCTCTCATAGAAACAAAAAAAAAAAAAAAAGTGATGACAGATCCAGGGAAGCATTTCTCAAGCCAAAACTGGTAAAATAAGTCATGTCTGATCATTTGCCATGACTCCCTTAAACCAGACATGAAGGTAAGGCTTGAAAAGGTGAAAGCCCACTGATTAACTACAATAATGCTATATATTTACATCCCTCAGCCTTGGAAATTTCCATCTTGTACTCTCAAATTTATATCCTGACTCTGTATCGTGCTAATATGCAATGATAACCAAGCTGCAACCCAGCAGGTATATAATAGCACAATTCACTTCTTGATTCTGTTTTACAAGTTCACTATTACCAACATGAACAACAGGAGTAGTTCAGTGATCAGTCTGTTACCTTACACCAGTTTTTAACAATATTATAGAATTAAATTATTTAAATTATAGGTGGTAGTATCTGTTAGCCTTCTGACTCTTGCTACCATTGGTAGACCAGGGACTGGTAACTTTGATTTCCTGTTTGATTTGTCTCACTTCTTTCCATTTCTTGGTTGAAGGACTGGCTTCTCGATCTGAAGAATGGTACCCAGGTTTTGAGAAGACTGTAGAGGGTTGATGCTGGCTGATGCCAGACACTCACAGAAGCTGCTCTCACTCCCCTCCACAGCTGGACAGGGGAGAGAAAATATAATGAAGGGCTCATGGGTTGAGATAATGACAGATATCAGTCACAAAACAGACTTGCATTAGAGGTATTAATTGAATTTATTGCTAACAAAGTCAGAGGAGGATAATGACAAGTTAAAACACCTTCCCCCCACTTCTTCCTCCTTCCCAGCTCTACCTCCTCTCCCCAGAGGTGCAAGGAGATGAGGAATGGGGTTTATGGTCAGTGATCACACATCATTTCTCCCACTGCTTATGGAGAGGAGTCCTTCGCTGCTCCAGTGTGGGGTCCCTCCCACTGGAGAGTTCTCCATGATCTTCTCCAATGTGAGTCCATTCCAGGGGCAACAGTTCTCTGCAAACTGCTGCAGTCTAGGTCACTCTTCCACTGAGTGCAGTCCTTCAAGGACAGGCTGTTCCAGCATGAGTCCTCCACAGGGTCACAGTCCTACCAGGAAATCTGCTCCAGCGTGAGCTTCTGTCTCCATGGCTCTGCAGGTCCCTGCCAGGAGCCTGCTCCAGCACAGGCCTCCTATGGGGTCACAGCCTCCTCTCAGGCATCCACCTTTTCCAGCATGGGTCTCTTCCAGGCTGTGGGGGGATCGCTGCGTCCCTGTGGACCTCCGTGGGCTGCAGGGGGACACCCTGCTTGACCGTGATCTTCGCCATGGGCTGCAGCAGACCCTCAGCTCTGGTGCCTGGAGCACCTCTTCCCTCTCCTTCTCTGCTGACCTCGGTGTCTGCAGAGCTGTTCCTCTCACATGTTCTCACCCCGCTCTTCTCTGGCTGCAATTACATGCACAATAGTTTTTCTTTTCCTTCTTTTTGACTATGTTACCACCAAAGTGTTCCTGTAATTTCTAATTAGCCCAGACCTGGCCAGTGGCACGTCCATCTTGGAGGTACCGGGGATTGGCTCTGTCAGACATGGTGGAAGCTTCTGGCAGCTTCTCTCAGAAGCCACCTCTGTAGTCCCCTGGCTACCAAAACCTGGCTATGCAAACCCAGTACAGTAGTTGTGTTATAAACCATGGGAATAAGAAACAGTTTCAGATTTTTTTTTTTTGAGGTTACTGAAAATCTTGCATGAGTCTTCTTGGGATAAAAGAGCAGTGTCAGAAAGGAAAGGAGAATTTTCCAGCAGAAAAAAGATTACTAATTTTATAAAGTTCAGGGTAAGAGGCGATCCACTCATATCAAGGCAATGGAAATAAAAAGTTTTTTAGCTACAAACTGGGCTTAAAGAAAAATATGTATTCTTAAAAACATTGAGTTGCAAAAGTGGTAGCTTCTATCATAAGGTCACACAATTCATTTAAGTGAGAAAAACACCCCTGTATTTTATGATGCCACTTAACTGTGGGTTTATTTTTTATAAATGAGAAATTATTTCTTCAGGTGCATTCTCTTACCCCTCAAAGAGTGCTAGTTCTACAGCTTCAGTAGATCTAAATGAGAAATATTAAAAGACACATTGTCTGCCTTGTCTCCCCCTCATTAAATTGCTTATGCAAAAGTCTAGAAGTTAACTGTACTGTTACTTCTTTATGTGAGAGGCTTCAAGGCTTCATACTTCAGAAGCATATTCTGATCATGTCCTGAGGTATCAAGATACTTTAAAAAGCAAGATTCTTACAGTAAACAGCTTCGTATCAGTGTTCTTAGTAGTCTTTATAAATTAATGTGAAATCTTCAGTGAGGCTTCTGAGAATAATAAAACCAGCAACATCTGGGCAGAGCAAAAGGGAAGAAAGGAGAATTAGCGCTGTAATCATTCCATAAATTGGACAAGGCACTAGGTACCACCACTGTATTAGATATAGTCTTCTTCCTAGATTAGGGAAAAAGTCAGACAGTATGAGATGGTAGTAATATTAGGATAGCTTCTGAATATGACAATGAAAGCATTTAGCAGTAAAATGCAGGTTTTCTTTCTCTTGTCACACGGGGTTTTCTTCTGTAAAGCTTGGTGCATGTGGCACTGAATCCTTACAAATTTCATTTCTGATTAACCTGTGAAAGGAAAGATCAGTGAGAGAGTGTCATTAGTGTAACACACATAGGCAACAAATTCTCATTACAACTTAATGCCATCCGCACAGACTGCAGGGTCACAGGGAATGGCTAATGGTAGCCGACAAATGTTGGGTGTATTAGTCACAAAACATTTGCTGAATTCCATCAGAATGTCGTGACAACCTTCATAGCTAGTCCCAGCGAGCTGCTAGAGTCAGTGGAGTTTTCCTGTGACAAGCCGTCACTCTACCTTGGTTGAGCTTTATAGCACCAGTCAAAGCAGTCAGAGAAGATTGAAGTGACAGAGGCCCACTGAGTAAATAGTGAAACATGCAGCACATCATGAAATATTCAGCCAGGGTGTAAAAGCTCTAAATGCTTTTTCAATTATTAGCACCTGTACTGGCTGCATACATCTAACACTAACAGCATGTTAATTGCCACAATTTGTTAGGGTGGTTGGAGGAGAAATTTCAAAGGCATGAGACATTCTTTAGCGTGTTTTCAATTCCTCTCTTACCTTCAGTAAACCCACTCCTTCCTCCTAAAATTAAGTATCTGTGCATATACTTGCTAAGATGCATCCACATAAGTCAGGTGGGAGAACTGAAAATTCCTGAACCACAGGCAGGGTGACTTTAAAGACCCTGAATTTGGTGCAGGAGACTGCTAAACATCTTTTTGTGCCTGTTGCTGTTCACAGTGCTCAGCACGTGGAGTAGTTCCAGTGCAGATCAAGGAGGGAATGTTGCTCTAGTACTCAGTTGTACAAGAATAATAGCAAGAGGACTAAGACAAGGGTGACATAATACAAGGGTATGTTTAACAACAGACATTTAATGAGGTAGCCATTTAGTCTGCAATGTTTTTTTCTGTCCTGTCCATCCCCAGTCAGTACCCAAAAGTTTCAGACTCAAAAAGTCCGATTTTGCAACAGTTATAAATGTGTGCTAGGGAAGCAGTGCTCTTTAAAATGTAATGTTGACTTCCTTGCAGTAGGTTTGCTGTAAGTGGGATTTATGGTTTTGCTTTAGGCTGTTGTCTTCCAGGCAAGCTTTTTGGGTTTGCAGCTGTAGCATGGCATTTAGTGTCGTTTTCGAGTTTAATTGCACATAAGTGGCATGATACACTCTTCAAAACCTTGAAAAGATGGTATTTTGCTCTTCATTTTTAGTCATGCGTATGTAATATCTGCCATAAGAACCAGAGGAGCTATTTTTAAGCTGGGGTTATGGATGAGGGAAATTTTACTTTTGTTCCTTTCCTCCCATACAGGCTATACATGCCTGTCTTTTCCTAGCTGGAATGACCAAATGCTTTGGTCATTGCAAGTCATAAAAACCAACATCTCAGTTAAAACCAATACTATTGATTTGTTGATTTAATTGATAGAAAGTGCTTTTCTTCCTATGATTTGAATTTTTGAAGCAGATGACTGCAGCCCTGGAGAACATAATAGCTGCAGCATGAATATAAGCATTTCTCCAGTCCCTGCCAGTGTGACTCAAGCAGAGCTTGACAGGGCCATCTTCAAGGATGAGGAGGCAGAGAGGCCCTAGAAACATTCAGTCCAGGATTTGGCTGTAAGGGCAACAACTCTAATGCTTTGTGTAATATAAATTTTAATGGGAAGAGGGTGTCCAAATGCCTTAGGCAGATTTGACAGCTTTGGCCTCTCTGTGTGTCTATCTTAATTAATCTTTAGTATTTGCAAAACAGGTTTAGATCATCAGATTAATGAGGGTGTATATGTCCAAAGTAGAAATACTCTTTTATCACTGTTCTAATAAATTCAGTTTTTAAGTACATAAGTCAGGATATCTTCTGATACACTCAGTGATATCTCAGGACAAAGTTGGACCTTATTAGCAAACAGTTTGCAAAGTCCATAGACATCTTTAGGGATCCCTTCACTGAGAATGAAAGAACATTGGTTCAAGAGAGATTAAAATTATATCTTAACCCAGAAGATTTAAATTAAATAAACACACTTATATGGCTTGTCATATCACAGAGTCCTTCTCAGGCAACAATCCATTCTCCTAGAGTAAAAATAGTATAATAACATCTCTTAGCATACTCTTGTGTTGTGTGTCCCATTCTGTTTGCTTCCTTTAAGGTCCCCTTTAAGCAGTAAAACAGAGTCCAGACAGTTTATGATACTGTAAATAAATGCATGTATTGATTAAAAACCCCCAAAAAACTAAAGCTTTTGTTTTTTAAAAAAAATTCACAATTTGTTACCTAAAACTTCATCAGGGAATTATATCTGATGATTCATATTCTTTGTTCTTACCTCAGCCCACTTATGTTTAATCCTAAAATACTCTAATAAACCTTTGACACAAACTACTTTGAATGTTCTCTTCTAGGATGCAAAGCCCAAAAGAACTGTGCTGGGCTTTAAGCATTCACACTCTAAAAATTGCCTCAAACCTCAAGGCAGTTGACCATAATTGGATGTCAAATATCTGTTAACACCTGCTTTGTTATAACATTCCTTTCAATTTGTATAATCTTTGTGAATCATTTTAGTGACTGGGATTAGAGTATTACTAAATACTCATTTGTGTTAAAGCTCCAGATGATCTATTTAATTTTAAATCTCAGAGCAGAAAGGAAACACTGATTAGAAAACTAGAATGTGGCTTTTAAAAAAAAAATTGATTTATTGTAGTTCCTCTGATGAAGAATACAGGGAAAAGAAAATTCCTTCTTATATGTGCTTGGTTTCTGGGGGGAAGAAAAAAAAGCTGATTTGACCAGTGAAATATGCTTTCATTCCAGTGCTTCTCTAGAAAAACTCATGAAAAAATGTTTTGTAAAAGTATTGGGGGAAAAGAGCCCTAACCCCAAAACAATAGAGAAAAAAACATTTCTCAGTGGAAACCCCTGAAGATTCCTAATCTTTTGGCAAACTTCCTTATTTTGAAACACATAGATAATGCATTCCATTAGAAAAAAGAGCTGGGACAGAGCACTACTAAATGTTTGAACATTAGTACAACCTTCAAATGGAAGTTTGTTTGTGGTTGCAGATCTTTTTGTTATTATCTTATTATTACTACCTGCAGCTCTGAGCAGGTGCCCAATGAGCAGCATCTCAGTCAGCTCTCAGTCAAAATACCACGGCTGCAGCTTGCTGATGGATGGAGGAAAAGAATGCAAAGTCTGGATATTTTTCTAGAAATTAAAAAAAAAACAAAACAGCAAAACAACAACCAATTTCCCACAACAAACCGCTTTGTTACAGCTTTTTCATCTCTGCTTCCTACAAAAGAGGGAGCACACTTAGGCAAGGCCTGTCATTGTTCAGCTTGGAGCAGGGTCAGGGGTTTCAGGTAGTCCGCTAGGGCTCCTCTGCTGCCAGTGGGTTATGGTGAAATTACTCAACTGTGTCTCTCTTGGGAGAATGTAAAAACTTTGAAAACATAGTGTTTCTTTTTTCCAGATGAGTCTGATTTGTGTCTTTGCCATGTAGGGCGTTGATTATCTTAAAGCATCAGAAGATTCAAAATTAAATGGAACATTGTATTAATAGTTTCTCAACTTTTTTTGAGCAACTTTCTTTGGATTTGACCCTGTTTGAGTGAAATGTGGGAGATTTTCCCCTGATTTCAATAGATATGTAATCAATGGCTATAAAATTACGCTAATTGGTGAGCCTGACTGAATTTGAGATTATACCTTTCACAGAAATGCAGGTGTAACTGTTGGCAGCATAGTAACTCAGCACACCATATTCAGGGTAAATTAACCTATATCACACACTATGTTCACAGTCTGCTTTAGCAGGCCATGCACAAGAGAGGTTCTCACCACAGCATGCTGGTTTAAATGCTTCAAAAGCAGGAAACTTTGCTGTTTCAAGAGCTCAGACCATATGGGCATTTCTTTAACAGGCTTCAAAGGGCAAACTGCTTTAAAATTTGGATATCTGTCTCAGAGTACTTAGCATATTCTTACATTGCAAATACTTTCTTCTTCGAAATGTTACAGTTCAATATCAAGATATTTCAAGCATTCATGACAAAAACCTGAGGTAAAGACTGTGGCTTTCCAGACAAAGCACTCTTAAACTGTGCTAAATATAAGATTTTAGGGTCAGTTTACCCTGTACCTTGTGAATACGATTCTGCTAATGCTATTGTATAATGCAGTCACTTTGGGGTCTTCACCAGCATCTGAGAGTGTTGGAGTCACTTAGTACTTAGCTTAATGTGTGATTTTAGCATATAAATTAAAGAACTGTGTGTGTCTGTGCTTAGATGTTAGCTATATAGCTGGAGAGCAAGTTCATAAAAATGTCTTTCATTTGCTTCTCCTTTGAGAAGCCTTGTGCCTTAAAATGTTGCTGCAGAAACACTTAGAAGGTTATCACAGGTAGAGTTGTCAGAGAAAATGGACATTGTTGTTTGGTATTAAAATCATGTATTCCAGATGTGGGCATTTGTTAGTCAGTCTGCTCTAAAATGACATACTGTTGAATCTTTAAAGGGCTTCAGTTTGGGAAAGCAAAATATGATTGGGCAAATTGCTAAAATATTTAAAGTGCAGCCTGTTAAAGCTTTTACTGTGAAGAGCATCACGTCAGAAGTTGTATGTGGTAAAAGCAAGTAATTGGCTTTCCATACTTATGCCAGTCAGTCAGCATGGGGCTCTGTTCCTATCCCTTCTACTTCATTGCAGATGCCTATAGCAACTTCGATATTTATTTCAGAGGGGTGGGACTGGAAAGAAAAAAACTTGTATGGGTGAGATGGTATCAGAAAACCCTATTTAAAATTAAATGGTTTTTTGTATAGAAGAGTATAGAAAGTCTTTGAAACTGCACCCAAAATGTAAAAATTAACTTTTTTGTTTTCTGTGCAGCTTTTGTTTAAAAAGGTCCATATTGAAAGCATGTTAAAGTGTAAATACATTTCATTTTTTTTACTTTTATCCCTCTTTGTACACAGCTCTTGGGATATCTTTCCATCCATAATTCATAATATTTTCCATTTATGTTGTCCTCAACTTGTTTCTCCCCAGGCATGACCCCTTGTTAATTCCTGGCAATGAGCAGATTGACAATATGGATGCCAACGTGAAAAAATATGACTCTACAGGGATGTTCCATTGGTGTCCAGCCAAAGACATTGAAAAGGTCATTTTGGTAGGTATTGATGACAAGTTGTGTTTGAAAAAAAGTTATTTAAACCACAGAACTGATATCTAATGGATTAATAAGTTAGTCTCTACCATCACAAAATCCAGTGTATTGAAATCAGAAGCAGAGAGGGATAAAACCAAAGCTAGGATTTTGGTTAAAAAATCTTGATTGCATAAATCTTTATGCCACTGCAACCATAAAAAATTATGCATTATAGGGAATTTGTTTTTTGTAAGCTGAAATTTGCATATTTGATTCAAATTTTTAGAGAATTAAGATTAGAAATACTTAAATGCTTACATACCCCATTTTTCTCTTTACACAAGGCAATAATGATTATAACACAGGCACATGTTGTTTTGACTTATCTGTTATTTGTTGATGTTTTATTAATTATTGTTAATTGATTTTTTTATTAATTTTGCTCTCTTAGAACTTCTCTCTCAATTGCCAAAATTTCAAGATGCCCAAATAGGTCAGAACAAGTAGTGCTACTACTCTGACTTTGGCATGTTACAGTGAGCTTTGTCTATGTTTGTTTCATTTCTTTAACTGGGAAAACCATCAAACTGACTGAAGTCATTAAAAATAATTAGGAGGCCTATCACAGTCTATTTTGAAAGTTTATGCCTCTTGTGTTCATGCACTCATACCTAAGAGTAGCAAGTAACTAACCCCGGATCTCGTACGCAAAACTGATTATATTTGAAATGAACTCCCTGGTGGATCTTCACTTTGTCGCACTTCATAAAGCTTTTCCTGAGCCTGCTCTCTTAGATTTTCCTGCACTGTGGCTTGGTGTAGCCAATGATGGTGACAGCCCCAGTTATTCTAGCAATCAGGGGTTAAAAGCTTGTCTCCAGTCCTCCTCAGGGGTTTCTGTAATAACTCTGACATCTCCTGGAATTGCAATATCCATGTTTAAACAGTCAAGCAATTCCAAATTTTAGAGATGGAGCTTTGAGATGGAGTTTGCCTGAACAGCTTTAAATAGTATCATTTATTTGTAATCAGCAGGCAAGAAGGGGTAGCCCTGCTTTACATACTTTCTAATAGACAGAGGTTGAAATCTGCCTTTGTGTTATAAACACATTTTAGCGAACAAACTACATGTTGCCCTACTTTGAAAAGTGTTCCTCCAAAAATGGTGCTGAGGAGTGACTCAATCATCATCTCTTGGTTATGCCATGTTAGTTTTTTCGACTACCAGCCTGTGAATTTGCAAGTCTGTCCAGGTTCTTTCTGCTTCATGCATCATCACCAATAAGAACACTGCGAGCAAAATGCTTCCCTACACCTTTTCAAACTCACAGTCCACAATTTATGTCTACATTCATATCTATGCAAATTTAATGCTGTCCTTCGAGACCACACAAGTACAAATTAGTGCATAATTTGAAGATGATGTCCCAGGTTGTCTTCTAATTGATACTTGATGATGCCCCAATCAGAAAAGAATTCATTTTTCTGCCCAAGGTCTGTTTTGGCCCTGTGACATTCCAGCAGGATCAGGTAGTAAGAAGGGTTTTTGCCATACATGGCTACATACAGATTTATGGCCATAGAAAAGCATTTTTTACATACTTGCTTTCAAGACTTGGTCTCTGTCTTGTAAAGCCTGAGTTATTCCAGAGGCATAGGCAGAGGCATGGGACAACTTACATGCTTCACTTGAGGATTTGCTCATGTCTTCTGCTGTTTGAAGGGCCAAGATGACTCTCTTGGTCAAGCTGTATGAAAATCAATGTAATTGCCCTGGAGAAATTGAAAGCTTATGCATTTTTTAACTGATGACAAAACTTCTAATCAAAGTTCCCGTTCTTCTGACATAATGAGCATATATCTGCTGCATATTCCAATCTGTATTGCACATCACCATGCTTCCGTAATTTAGAAAAATGACATATGCTATGGATAAGTGAGAGGAAAATTTTGCAGTTCACCACTGATTTAGTTTTGTTCATTGGCAAAACTTCTGTGTAATGGTACAGAGTGTACAACGTCTGGGCAATATGATTTCAGTGGTTCTCCAGCTACTTGATGGAGCACAACAATGCCAAGACTGGCTCCAGAAATTAAGGTCATTTTTTCCTTGTGGCTTTATTTAATCATCTTGGTGTTTGAGTTGCCTGCTCAACTGACCTAAACAATGCTGAAATTAGTGCAAAAATTTATTCTCTCACTGAGCCAAGAAGATGATTCTGGGCATTGTTTAAATATTTTTCATGAGACAGTTTTCCTCGGTAAAACCAATTGGACTGAAAATTTAGTGTTAGTCAAAAACTTATATTTTTATTTTCTCACTGAGAGAATCTGTGCAGTATTGTGGGCATCCATTGTAAAGCAGAGCCATGTAGAGAATTCATGGATTCCTTCTCAGGGTAACAGCAGCTTGTTCTTAAATAGGAGCTTTGACTCTAAGAGACTATGGTACTCAATTCACAAGATCTGAGTAACATCACAAAGCCCCACTAGGACCACTGGGCACTCAACATTTTCATTTTCAAATTGGTCCTGAAAAAACACAACTACTGGTTTGTCAGCTAGGGCATGATTTTGCATCTCTTTTCTATAGTCCTTAACTAAACCTACAGTACTTTGATTGTAACCAGAGTCGCAATGCACATGTGTAGAAACTTGCACCGGTCCAATACAATGTCTTCCCAAATGCCAAAGGATTTGCAAACAAGAACATAATTTTTTTTTTTCCCTACTCAGCACATTTAATGAGAGATAAATGAGGGTAAAATGAACAGCTGTTATCAAACTGCTTCTTTGTGCATGAACAATATTGACAGTTGTATTTCTCCTGGTTTTAAACTCAATATATGATTTAAGATTCCCTTTGTTTCATTTTTCCCTTGTCTTTTTGTTTTGTTTTGTTTTTTAGACTCGAAGTGAAGCAGCGATGACAGTTTTAAGTGGGCATGTAGTCGTTTGCATATTTGGGGATGTTAAATCTGCTTTGATTGGATTAAGAAATTTAGTGATGCCATTACGAGCCAGCAACTTTCACTACCATGAACTCAAGCACATTGTGTTTGTGGGTTCACTTGAATACCTGAGAAGGGAATGGGAGACACTGCATAACTTCCCCAAGGTTTCAATCTTGCCTGTAAGTTCAAAAGCCATATTATTGATACTTTGTTATTTAGGACACCAACTGGACAGATTCGTATTGACTTTGATCTTAGGCTTTTTTACTTTTGTCTACTTATAGGCCTGAGGACTTAGATTTTCCCTTTACTGTGTCTATGAAAACAGAGCCCTGTGAGACCTTATTAGAAGATATTTGCTGCAGTGTTTGGTTCCTCGTCATCCTCATCAGATGAATTTCAGCTGCTATCAGATGTATTAGCTGTGTTATGTATTGAACATTCACTGTAGTGCACTGCATGGAGGCAGTTCTGATGTTGTGATTTCCCTGACAGAATGACAGTAGTTATTTATTATATTATTTATGTATTTATACCCACAAAACCTTTGAAAAAATTATTGTTACTATATCTACATAATATATATAAATATTGATCAAGACTTCCTGTGAACCAGCCTGCTTTATAAGGAGCACTGCCATGGCATTTCAGCTCAGAGTCCTGTATGGAAGTATAGCAAAACCCTGACCTTTTTAAATCGATGAAAAGGTCCTATTGATTTTAGTAGGCACAGCCACTAAAACCACAAAGGTCCTTTTTCTCCTATATATCATTATGTTTCACTGTTATGACCAAAATGTAGACTCAAGAGCTCCAGGACTAACAATTGAAGCCCTCCAAGCTTGTGATCTTAGGTGCCCATAGCTATAAATGACAAGTGGGATCCCATGGTATAAATATGAAAGAAAATGCTCTGTATGTTACATAGTAAAGTTAGTTTAGATGGCTTTTTTTCAGAACGAAAAATTTTGAGTTTACTAGTTTTTAATAATTATATTTCAGCAGTTAAAAATAAATAAATCAATGATAGATGTAGCCTTAACCGAATAATTGGGAAAATAGCTGTAGAATGAAAGGACTGTCTTTGCTTTTTGATTAATTCAGACTGTAGGTCTTTGTTACTGTAAATGCAGTTTTAGTGTTAGCCCTTGGCATTTTTCTGTAACCTGATCCAACAGATGGTGTCACAAGATTCTCTGCTGTCACAAAAATGGTGTCAATATCAGATTTGGTCAGTTAATATCCTCCTCTTTCTGCCAATTCCTTTTAATTCCAGTCACTGTGAAGGCTAAAGACTAGGGAATCAGAATTAAATTGATAATACTGTTGAACTATTGAGCCAAATAGAATCCTGCTGCTGCTTCCAGTATATGATGTGTATCCATGATTATAAAATGTTTTTGGAAAGTTTTGATTCTGGATTCTGAAGAGGCACTAAAGAAATGTACACCAGCTTTACCTTCCCCAGTTTACACCAAAATTCAGAATAGCTTTAGATTAATTTTGACTTGAACAGCTTAAATAGTTAGCTGATACACCTTTAAAAATACAGAATTTTATAAAGGAATTGTATCTGACATAGTAATCAAGGGTGCTGAAGACCACACAGCACCCTTGTTTACTGTTTTTTTCCATTTTTTTTTCCCAGCCTATCTGGTTCAAAATGGTGATATAACGTTAAATATAGCAGCATTTTTCTGATCTAATTATACTAATTTTAAAATCTACTTAAGTTTCTGAGATTATACTTGTAGGAAACATGTTAAAGTGAGGCCACTTTCCTATTTCTCTGTGCTTTGGTTCATGAGGTAAAACTTGTTCCTGATATTTGATGGAGATATGGGTTACAGCGGAATATAAAAGCATTTGTTCTGATTTAAAAAAAAAAAAAGTGGAATTGAAAGTCTGTATTAAAAGAGGCCTTTAAGCTGCTGAGTAAACTCTTAAAAAGTAGACAAATGCCAATTTTAAATATCCTCAGGCAGCCTTAATTCTGTCCCTTTGCATAAAATCATTAGGAGTGAGCCTTTAATTAATTACATGATTGCATATTTTTCCCCACAGGAATCCTGCTTCACTTGGTGCACAGTACAGACACAAAGGGCAGGATTAAGGTGGCCGGAATAATCGTATTCTAACTTTAGAGCAGTTTATAATGAAATCATATCTGTTTGATACATACTGTTTTTCACAAGGTTTCATGCCTCAAATTATTGAAAGTTACATGGAATAATGAAGCTGGCAATCACTGAATAAGAATTGAGCTCTTCCTTCAGTGTGTGCATTTTAATGTCACTTTTGCATTGAGTACTCTCAGTGGAGTTCAGGAGATGTTCACCATGAATGATCAGGAGGCAGAAGAGTAGCGTCTTGACTTGATTTTATGAAAGTTGCTGTGTGACAAGGGGACAGTTATGTCTCCTCATCATTAGGGTCTTTGGGTACCAAACCATGTGAGGCAGCAGAGCAGAATCTAGCTTCCATTAAAATAAAAGTATTTTTCCTGGACCTTGCAGCCCCTGTGATGTAGACTAAATATTCTGTAACTACAGTTGTGGGCTGTTGCATGTGAAAGGCAAGTGTAATTTTAAACAAAAAATATTGTGTTAAGTGTCATATCTCAGTTCTTTTAACTATGAAAAAAATCCACAGGCTGCCACAACGTTTTATTTTAATGATTGCATTCTCTGATTGAGAATTGTGGAGCAGGGACTGTTGCATGAGTTGTGCCCATTAGGATAAAGTCCTGCTTCTGTTTCAAAGGGTTTAATCATACAGCTTTGAAGATCAGTGTGTTTTCCTTCTAGAAGCACCTAAAGCGTGCTTTGAAAAGGATTAACCTTTACTGTGTATTGCTTTAGGTAGAAAAAATAGCTTTATCCTGATTGTATTTCAAATGTGCAGGACACGTAATGCTTTCCTGTTTAAATTGCTGTTCTTTTGCCCAAGACCATTGTGACTTGGTAGTAGATAAATAGACATTTAAAACACCCCCCTTGTTATATTCAGAGAGCCAGAGGTTGCCACATGATAGCAACTTAAATCAAGACAATTTCAAGTCACCGATGAGATGTAGAATGCTGGCATTATTCCTGTGTCTTGTTTGTTAGTAAGAGCTTGACTGAGTATTGAGACTGAACCTAAAATGCTGCCATCAGCACCAACTACCCTTTAGATTAGCACACATCTCCTATTCCCTGGCACGTAGTTAGACCAGCTTAATGTCAGAGCATAAAAAAGATACTTGTTAAATAATTTCCCAAAGCTCCTTCTCAATCTTTAATTTGTTTTCCTTTTTTTCCCTCTTCTGCACCCCCCCTTTTTTTCTCCCTGTGCCGAAGGGTACGCCATTAAGTCGGGCTGATTTAAGGGCTGTCAACATCAACCTCTGCGACATGTGCGTTATCCTGTCAGCCAATCAGAATAATATTGATGATGCTTCGCTGCAGGACAAGGAATGCATCTTGGCGTCACTCAACATCAAATCTATGCAGTTTGATGACAGCATTGGGGTCTTGCAGGCTAATTCCCAAGGTAAGGACTGCCCTATAATACTTCTCTGCAGTGCCTACAGGGGACAGGACCTGGCAGGAAGAATATCCCTCACTCAGTAATTCAAAGAGCCCTACATCAGCTTGCTTGACAGTTAAACCTGCTGATTGGTATGATGGCTTTTAAAGGGACAGTCACGTAGTTTCTCTGCTACATCACAAAGCACATCTTTTAGAGTGAAAGTGAAAATGAATGAACATGAAACTGGCATTTTTTCTCATTTTAAAATTTTCCTACGTAATATACAAAATCGTCGTTTTCTCACTGTGGCATTCTTACAGGGGGAGTTGCTGCTATACAGCCAATGATACCTTGCAGTTATTATTTGGAATACCTGAAGTTTCTGTCTAACAAATTTTCTTTTTTTGTAAAATGCATCAAAATCACAGACAAGATACAAGTTTGAGTAATAGGAGCCAAAAAGTAAAATAAAAAGAACAAGAACTTCAAATTTTCTTTACAGCTCTGACACTTTCTTGCTCAAGAAGCCACTGAGAATTATCTGAAAGCTGATTTCTTCCCATGGTTTGACATGTACTCATCCCATTTAAGGACAGTGAACAAAATCCTTCAGTCTTTCCTGAGAGTAGGGGACTGATTCATAGGTAGCCAAAGGCTATTTTACACCATCTGTGCCTGTGCAAAGCAGCTGCAAAGCAGTCATAAGCACCCTGGCAAAGACCATCAGTGTAAAAACAATCATCTTCCCATCCCTGAAGGGTCTTGCAGCTTATGCAGCTGAAGTCCTACCTTTGATAAACCTATTAACTGCTGCAGTAAATATTCCCTCTGGATCTAGTTCTGCTATAAATGTAGGTGGAAAGGATTATGCTTTGGTCTGCAGTTTCCCTGTGAGCCTGATCTAGAGATAGTTTTCCCTCAAGGACTGTGAGAACTAAGATTAAGTTCAGGTTTTCCTCTTTACACTCTAATCAGGAAATAGGAATTATGTGCCAAAAATCAGAGGCTGCAGTGTAACTTCTCGAATATAGAAACTTGAACATAGAAAATTATTTTTTAGAATCAGCAATAAAATGGTGGAATTTAATACTGGAATTAAATTGTACCAGGAAGCTAAAAGTTTGACGTTTTCAAAGACAAATTGGACAGTTCTCTAGATAAAAAGTGGATTTAGAGAAGAAGAGGAAGAGACTGGTTGTTTTCAATCCTGTAAGTGTTCAAAGTTTCAAATCTGTGTTCTGGAAATAATACAACCCCAATTATTTTAGCATTCTTTCTTCGTAAGTTTGTGAGACTGACTTGCTCACACTCTGATTGCTTATAGTCATGATTAGGAAACTCATTACAGAAGTGGAAGAAAGGCCTGGCGGTTCCTTTTTTCACCAATTTAGACCTGGGATTTAAAATTTTCTATCTCAAACCTAAATGTATACTTTCACTATTAGGCTAATGGCTATTCTCTGGTGAATCTCAGTCTCCTATCACACACACAATCAAAATCATCAAGAATCTCTTCCTGAGCATGAGCAGTCTGAGAGAATTTTCCTCTTCTATTTTTGTTCAGAAGTTAGAGACATTTGCAGCACCTGACTGTTGTATTTTACCTCTGGGAGTACACAGGGTCTTAGACCACCCCTCAGTGAGGATGAGGAAACCTATCAACATCCAGTCTTGTGCACCACAGGAACAGCTGTCAGGTTTTACTCTCTTCCTTGGAGGTATTCAAGAGCTGACTGCATAAAGCTTGAAGAAGCTGATGTGACCTCATAGTTGACCCTGCTTTGAGCAGGAAATAAGCCCAGAGCCCCTCCGATGTCCCTTCCAGACTGAATTGTTCTGTGAATCTCTAACACCCAGGTTGGTGGTGCAGCATTAGCCCCTATAGGTCAGGAAGTGTACACCAGCCATGGTCCAAATCCCTTTAGCCCTGTTAAATGTTGCTGATACAGAGACACAGGGCAACAATAGGTGAGAACATTCTTAGAAATTTTTGACATTTCTTCAGGTAAATACTGGACTGCATGTTAAAAAATAGAAGGTGACTCTTTCCGTAGCTGTTCTGGGGAAACAGGGCTGGTAAGCAGCAGCCTATTTTAAGTGGGAGCACTAAGGAGGGGTTCTTATAAGCCCAGTTGCTTCAGAAAATAATTACCTGCACAGTAAATTCTCTGTTTATGATATCCACAACTCCTGAATTGGTTGTGTTCCTTTCAAAACAGTAAATTTTCATGAAAGACCTTGAATAAAATGATTAGACTGTCAGAAGCACTTAGATCAGTAGATAGCACAAACTTTCCTGGAAATTATATGCAATGTGACATTTTTGTCTGTGAAATGCAGCTTTAACATACGGTGGACACAACTATCATGACAATTATATAAACTAGGTGATTCAACTTTTGCTGGTCAACAAGCAGAATATTAGGACAGACTCACAGATTCTTACTGGCAATTAAGTACCCTTTATTTAAAAAGCAAGTTGTCATTTTACATTTGTGTATTGCTTGGCATACTTATCCTTAGCACATTAGCTGGTACAAGCTTCAAGTATTGCCAATCTGAGTTTTTCTAGATCTTAATGTATGATGTTGAATTAAGACATCCTCATCAACATCATGTTTCAGATTTTCTGTGTCATTCTTTGATGTTGCTTCTGTTACTGGTCATCAGAAACACTGACATTAGAAAATCTGGAGGTGTGGCAGAAGGTCAGTTTACCTGTGACAGGGTGTTAAAAAGAGAAAATAAAACAAAATATGTGAGGAGTCTGAGAAACACGTGGGCTGAACTGCAAGAGTTTTGGTGAGGGATTTAGCAGTATAATGTTACCCTTGCTATTCTGAGTAAATATGTAGTATTATATAGAGAGAGAGAGTTATGTAGTTGCTAAGAAGTAGAACGTCATATGAAAACCTGATATATAATTTATGTTTACATTTTGGAAAAAAAAATACAGTCATTTAATTGAAGGTTATTGAATGCACAAGGATTTTTCTAGTTTGTATCTGTGATTATTTCATTTTAGCATCAGGCAAAAGGGGACACCAGTACAAGAAAGGTGCCATAAAAAGCAGGATACAAATTTATTTAACTGTCAGATAAGCCATAATCATTGGCAAGGGCTGAAGTACCGGGCTCTATCTATAACTGTTTTGCTCTAAGCTGGTATCAGGAAAAGAACCCACAAATTTGGGAATTTCATTCCCTTTTTCCCAGAGCCTCATCTTCATCACCTATTTTAACACCAAGTCACTCTCAGTCCACAGCATGTAAACATTCATCAGTAGCCAACCCTCTGTATCCATCCAAACATGCCTTTTGCAATGGGGACATAGCTTTGAAATGGAATCCAGGTGCAATCTGAGAGGAAAGATCCTCAAGAAGGAGCAGGTGGGTGGACATATGACAGCAAGCTTTGCTGAAAGGGAAGGTTCTATAACAATAGGGCTGCCAATTCCCAGTGGATTAAGTTAACTGCTGAAAAATCAGCTCTGGATTAATCTGGTTTTGCATCAACAAAGGATTTTCTCATTACTAGTCCAAGATGAACTTAAAACACACACAACCATTCTCATACAGAGATGAAGACTTGAAAGTGTCTCCTTATGGTGTTAAAATATCCCCAGGTTTTTGGACTGGTTACCAATAATTATCTGGACCCTCTGTAAGTAGTGTGGCAACACTTTGGCCATCTGGCCTGTCTGTCTTTGGTCATAACTGATCCTGCCAGAATTGCATCTTATCCAAGCATGGTGCTCTGCCTTGACCTTCCAGAGATGAAAAATCCAGCTCACAGTTCCAAGACACAGGAAAAAAATAATATTCTGGACCAGAGCTACAAATGACCTGGAGTATCTAGCGGGGATGGCAGTAAGCTATCGAAGTTGTCAAATCTGTGTTCGTCATCAGCTGTCTAGCAACATATGACCAAACACATTGCTACACGGAACTGTGAGTGGAAACAGGCTGTGTTCCTTGGAAAGAAAAGCTTACTAACTGTTCTGAAAGGACTTGCTTGTCTCCTTTTCATAAAATGTGTAATTCTACTCCAAAAGAATAAGAAGAAGTTTCAAGCTGGACCTGTGCTGTTCAAAGTTCTCACATTGAAAGCGTTCTCATGGCTGTCTGCATTGATCATTTCAAAGCTGACTGGGCAGATCCATAGACTTGCTAGAGGTTAGGGCTGCAGACTCTAATACCCTGAAAATGAGCTTTTGGAAATCATCAGGGCAGTTCATTGCCTTTGGGAGACCTAGAACCTAGATTCCAGAGGACAGAGGGACAACATGTATCCCACTGAAACTGCAGCAAACCATTGCTTTCATTAAGATGTCTCAGACTGTGAAGTACAAAATGCTGTGAAATGGGAGCTTGGCCCACCTCTTCACAAAATTGCTCATAAACTCAGCTAAATGTCTTATTTGTGATAAGGAAGCCCTGTGTTTACCTTTATTTCCTCTTACAGATCTTGTCTAATTGTCTTCCCATAAAGGCTTGTAAAGAGATGTGTGTTTGTGTTGGTTACCCCCAGGTACTGGAGATTTGTTTTCATTGTCCTTTCTATTTTTCATTCTGTTCCCTCAAATATAAATCGAGATTATTTTATCAAGAAGTACTTTGGAGAGCACATTAGAGAATATTAGATCCCTATTCATAACATTTTTCCAAAGCACCAAGGAGGACTGAGTATGGGATGAGTTCTACCTTGGCTGTTAAGCTGGGAAACTTCCAGTAATTTTCTTTTCCTTCATTTTGTTGACATTTCCATCCTTTTTTCTTCAAGTACCATCTATTGACTATTCCCATTTAGTTTCTCTTGTTTCTTGATTTTTTTTTCTTACAGTCCTGCATTGTGGGAATTTTACTTGTTATTTTATCCACCAGATGAACATGGTCCAACACAAAATATTTATCTTCAGTTGTAACTAAAGCTGCTATTTGGCTTCCTTCCCAAAACCCAGAAAGACAATTATACTTAACTGTTTAGAGATTTATAAATACTGTACCAGAGTAGCCTCTGGGTAGTAACTTTAGATATCCAACTCAATAATTTTCTTTTATTGGATAGTGATTTAGATCTTGTTTTGAGTCCTGTATAATAAGACCAGTACATTTCATTAAAAAACACTTACTAAACAATAAAGAAAAGTGATCTTATAGCTCCAAGCAGGTCTAAGGTACAGAAAGGGGAGGCTGTATAGTAACATTTTGTCCACAGACATTCTAAGACATATCACAGTACAGCAGTGTAGACGTATTTCAGCAAAGTAACAATTGCAGCTGTTTTCTGAATGACTTCAACTTATGAGAATTTTCCCTAGGAACACTATTTCAACACATGAGTGATCTTTTTAGGGCCTTCATTTACAGTTCTCATAATAGATCCTCCAACAAGAAAGAATAAAGAGAAAAACATAAAGGTTGGATGAACTCCTGGGTAATACATTTCATACATCATGACAGGATTCTTCTGGGGAAAATCCTATAAAATCAAGTAAACATACCCAGAATTTTGCACACTGACTTTCAAGTGTAACAGATTGCACAAGGTAAAATAACCCTGTGCAAGTTTAATTTGATTTCATCCAGTTCCTTTAAAAATCACTGATGACTTTATTGTCATCTTTTTTGGACCTGTCTTAAACTTTGATTGAAAGGACAGAAACAGCCACAGAGTTTCATTAGATTTATTTACCAATCTGTTCATTAATTCTTGTATCATTGCATTTTTTTAATAGATTTAGTCTCACAATTTGTTGCAAGAAATTTCTTATTAAAATGAATTTGAGATCTGATTTCCATTGTGCTTACAGATAATATATTCTTTTCGACCTCCACCAATCAATAAATCTTGATTGCTTTATCTCTGAAATGTTAGCAAAAAGGCAGAGCAACCATATTATTAGGATTGAAAATGAGAGAAAATTCTTAAATAAGGGGAAAGGATAAATGCTGTCTGAAGTGCTTTGTTAGCAAAGGTTTTGTGCTGCTTTCAGAGATAACTTTATTGTAATGCTGTTAGAGAAAACTTTTTATAAATTCAAAGCAACAGTTTTATTCCTGATGAGGAGGATTTAGTGAATGTTGAATCTTATTTCTTTTATATTCATAAGTTTTAAAGTTAATATTTCTGAGTATAGGTTTGGATAATCATAGATGCAGTTGATTTTTAGTCTGTTATGGAATTTAGTGTTCTGTGGCAATGCCAGCACTGTTTTTTATGTTTAATTTATTTCATGAAAATGTAGGAATAAAGAACCTTACATTCAAATGCAGAAAATCAAACTCTATTTAGCTGCACTAAATAATTGCAGAGTTTAAGGAGTTACTTAACCTCCTTAGGAAAGCTTATGGGTAAATGTAGAATATTAAATGTAGACGTAATGTTAAAAATAAATAAACTAATAATGCTGGCAAAAAGTGAAAGATTTGGGGTAGTTTTAAAAAGTGTCAAAGTGAGCTATGACACTGGCTTTATTCTTTTCAACGCTTAGATTTCTGTGCATCTTTGTATATCAATGTCTTTTAGACTGCAGAATGCTTGTTATATGTAAAGACAGCTCAGTTACCTAATTCACATAGATGTTCTGAAAGACAGGCATTCTCCTAGACAATATCAATCCTACCAGCCACATTTGCAAAAATGGTTATTTTGCATTGACGTCAGGGTTATTGGTTTGCAGGATTGATAGTTTAGTATCAGAGTTCCACCTGATTAAGGATGTTTTTATACTGGGTTCTGAGTGTTCCTTATATTTTTGTTAGCATCGGTTGTTGCAAAAGACAAAAATAATATTAATCCAATTAACAACATTTTCTACTTGGTTGATTGATTTGAACTAACTGAATTTTGACGTATTTATTGTAGTTTGATTTCGTTGCTATTTTTCAAAACAAAGGCTGACCATCCTAAGTAATGAAGTTAATAACTGAAAAAACGAGATAAAGGCCAGACATGTCCCATATCACTATCTACTCACAAAAAATAGTCCAATTTTTGAAGATCAGGTCAGTGTGATAAATAACTCAGTATTACCTTTTTGCAACATGCACAATAATTTCTTCTCCTGCTGAACTAGATGGATCAGGTGATAGCTGTTATTTATTTTATGGTAGCACACTGGAGCTCTAGATGGAATTAAGAGCTTGTTGTCATAGTCCTGATATATACAAGAATAAAATATGGCCTTTGCCCTGGCAAGTTTACAATCTGATGCCTTGCTTGTTCCAAAACTTATGTGCTCAACGTTATACAGGTTAATAAATCTCTCTGACTTCAATGAAACTGTCCACCTGTGTAAAGTTAGATTATACGCAGGTCTTTGCAAGATTTGGACTTAAATAAACTAAAGAGACTGGGTGGGAGAGAGGCTGTTCCCTAAACTTTTTTCCTGTGCTGTAGAACCAGGTCTGTTAGGACCTTGCTAGGCTTGCAGCCTTCGCATGAAACCTGTGATTTGAAAAGTCCCATCCTTCACATTTTTTTGTATATTTCCTTGCAGCTGGACACCAATATTGCCTGCTGGAATTACACACACAAACTAGTTTCCCACCTCTCTCAAAGTTTTCCCGGAAAGAGAGAAAAACTATTAGAAAAGAGATTTTTCAATTCTGTTGCTTATAAAACACTAAAAATGGGTTGAATGAATGGCTGGAGAGACACATTTCTTTGACACAATTTCTCTGTATTTGAGATGCTGTGAGGTTCTAGCCCAAATACCTTTAAGTTTTCACAACTGCTTCTTCCTCTTCTACTTTAAGTTACCTTCTGCTTCAGCCAGAGAAAAATAAAACCGGGCAAAGGATGTAGATAATGCAGTACATCAAACATGTGATCTCACACTTAAACTATAAGTATATTTAACCATCCCAAAACTGTTATAAATTTGTGGTAACTCTATTTTATTATTAGTTGCTGTTCACCATCTCAAAAGCAACCCCCCTATTATGAAGGTGTACTATTTTGTGCGTTTCTGATGCTGAGGAATAAAAAAAATGCACTCTTTTTATGAGCATTAATTATACACCAGGCAAGGAAGCAATTGCCTCTATGTTATGAAATATTAAATCAAAATGCTTCCTGTTCCCAGATGTCCCAGAGATAAATACAGCAGTATTTTGAAGCCCCACTTGGAGCTGTTTTCCCTGCAAATTTATAGTTTTGTCTCCATTTTCAGAAAACCCTGTTTTATGTGAAGTATAGCACTCTTGGTAGTTTTTAAGGAGCAAACTCCTCTGGAGTTGCCTATGTAGGCAACAACTCTTATGTAGATTGCACACAAGGGATCTGAAGTTGAAAGGCTCCTTTAAGATGACAAATGGGTTGAAAGTGTTATTGTCTTTGATTGCATGCCTTACATCATCTGTATGTAGGAATAAGAGAGCTATACTTTATCTTTAGCCATTTTATAAATATTTAAGTCCTTATAGTTGCCTAAAGATATTAAAGCATATTTTACAGTAGTTGGAATATAAATATTATATATAGCACAAGATACCAAAGTAGTTTAATGAATTCATAATTTTCTGTTCACTTTTATTGGAATGTGTTTTATGTTCCAAAACTTCCCATTTAAAGAATAAGAGACCATTCTGCTCCCTGACAAGATGTGAGCCAATAGTGAATGTTATCAAGGTTCCTTTAAATGGTGACATGAGGCTTCAATTAGCAAGAAGAAAGGGAACATGAGTATTAGAATGTACTGCACCAATCTCTGTGTTTTAACTTTAAAAAAATGTTTTTAAAAAACCCTATGTAAGTCTTTAAGAAACTGTAATGTGTTTTACATCTCCCTCTGTGTATTTTCTAAAAGTTCTTAATTGCATAAGAAGATGCATCCCTGGATCCAATTATACAAGGGGAATTTTTTTGAATTTGAAGTTAATTTTCAAAAATAACCAACCATAAAATCTTATGACATTAAATGTGTAAAAGGTCTGTGTTTCATGGCTTTGAACACAAAGGTATGTTGAGGTTATAATTCTAAATTTTTCAAATTCCCATCAAATATAAAAAATTCTTTTTAATATTTCACAGTTTAACTATTTCCCAGTAGGAGTCCATGCTGGGTAATGCTTGCTAATTACCCACAACAAAAGTAGACACACAATGCTGGTAAATTACCTGACCCTTTGCATTTTAATGAGACAACAAGGATTTCATGAAGTGATGTTGTTTCAGTGGTTAATGGTGTCAGCAATGTTGTAATTGTAGGCTGAGGCACATTAGCTGTACAATCACATGGAGGAAGGGTTTCTCTCAACAGGCCCTTTGGAGAATAGAACAGGGTATTATCATTAAGCCTATGTCATTTGCATGCTGCTAATCGCTTACTTTATTATCTTGTGTATCCATTGTCTTTCTTTAATTGCTCTTTAAATGAAAATTAAAAATAGTTCCAATGCCCACGATACTTGTGATAGCATCTTGATTATGAAGATAACTTCAAGAAAATGGAACATATAGATAATGTATTGCAGGAATACAAGATAGTTTGAAAGTTATGTACCACAGCAGGCAGCCTCATGAGCGTAATTCTGGTGTCTTTCTTTGCTTCACTACGTATTGTTTGCTTAATAAATGGTTATTTATAGTCGTAAAGGTGATGGGGTTTTTTCAGAGATCAGTGTCACTGGTTTTGCTTTACTGTGGAAGAAGATGCAAAGCACTACTGTCTAGCAGACTCTACCAGTCTAACAGCGTTACAGGAGAAAGCTAGATTTTTGTTCTTTCCAGTTAAACCCTAGTCTGTGATATCCAGTGCAGAAAAGCAGAATATATCACCTGCTAGTGATTTGCAGAACTTTGACAGTGTTCAGATAAAATTTACAAAATTCTTGGCATTCTCTTTTCAAGACAGACTTGTTGACTTAAGTTTGACATGGTTAAATATGAGGCAGCCCAGATTTTCCATAATAGGCATTCTCTAAAATCTTGTTAGCTTCTGGTTATCAAGAACCTGCTAGTTCTTTCAGCATCTGCAGAATGGGATATTCAGGCTGACTTGAGGCACAGCCTTCTATGGAGAATCAATACTATTGTGCTCCTAATAATGTACTTTTGCAGCTTTTCAACATCTGAACAAACCAGACCTGAAAAAGTAAATTACGAATTTTGTAAATAGTATGGTAGGAATTTTTGTTGAAGAAGTTTTGAACTAGTTCTTGGAATTTATTTTTATTCAGTACACCCCAATAAGATTATAGCTAATGGGAATTTTTGAACTGGCTTATTTAGACACAAGATTAAGATCTTATAAAATGTCTGTAATGTTATAGCAATATGTGATCTTTTGCAAACTTTCTTTAGAACTTTGAAGTAGATCCTGTGAAAATATAATGGAGATTTCGCCTTTCGTATTGATTCGAAGTTTGGTTGCTTGTTTAAATTTTCTGTTCAAATTTAATTGTCAAGTACTCTAAATACTGATTTAGGAGCATGATTACTGGCTAGTAGTGAAAGTATCCCTACAGCATGAACAGCATATACCTTTTCTAAGTTTGATAGAGTTTTTTCTCAAATGCATAGACAGGGTTATAGTAGGATTGGATGGCCACACAGGGTTTCCTAAGTTCCTGCCAGTCTGCTTCTTCTGTGACTTAGAAACGAGTCCCCAAGTGAGGGTAAAGAGTTTTCTGTATGTCTGTACTGTGACTGGATACCATAGTATACATTTTATGATTGCTATTTAACTGTTGCTACTTAAAGAATACCACATTACATTTTACTGTTATCACTGTCTTTACCAGCTTGTTTGCTAGGGTAATGGGTTTCCAATGCCATATAAATAAAATAAATAAGGAGCTGGTGTAGAGACACTTCTGCTGATACTTCTTTAAATATAAAAAGATATTTGAGCTGTCAGAAGTAAGCAAGACTCTTATGGATTTTAGAAAAAACTCTGATAAAATGAGTCATTCTGTCATGATAAGGAATTAATTTTCTTTTTAAGATTAATGTTTGTAAGAGGAGAAAGACAGTGAGCCAAAAGAGCGCAAATTAGCGATGGAATTTTCATCTTAAGAGCAGGCTGTACCTCACTGGTTTTGTGAATACCTTTCCCTTTTTCTTGATATATTTGAGCAAATTATCTCTTTATTTGCACTGCTGACTGTGTGCTTTGGATACTCTTTCTCCTAGAATGGCCATCAGAGGCATAAATCGCTCTCTGAATTCTTGATTCTGTCTGAAGCAGGGGTTCCCACACTTTACAGTGATACCAGTAGTATCACTGCTGTTCTTCAGGCTGTTTTGTCGGCACAACCTGAGGTATTATCAGTAGCTAATAATTGCTGCAGGTACATCACTCAAGAATACTCAATTAGAGAGCTGCTTCAGATTCGTCATGATTCCACAACTGTGCAATTTGTATTTGGGTTTTTTTAAATGGTGAGGAAAAAAAAAAAAGATGAGTAGAACAAAAAGACTGTGTGTGATTTATTGTGCTTTCCAAGGGAATGTTGGTTGAGTTAGTGTTGTATAGACTGGCACAGTTAAAATCAACCTGATACTCATTTTCACACATGATATCTCAAAGATGGCTTTAACAGACATGCTGTGCTGAAGTTGAGTGCCACAAAAGGCAGTGTTTGAATGACAAAGAACATGACTGATTTCCCCCCCTATTTATGATGTTCAGTTTGGAGTTCTGGCAAAAAAAAATTTGACTTGCAGAAAACCTTTGTAGAGGTATGCTGAAAGCTTGAGTGCCAAAATTAAATTCTATGTTATAGCCTCTTTTGAAGAAAATATATTCACACAGTGAACACAGGATCCATGTTCCTTCACTATGAGCATTTAATAAAGCCCTGAAATTTTTAAAATACAGTTTTTAATTTTTTTTTTTTTAAAAAACTCACGTGCATGTTGGCACTTGGCTATGTGCCTAAGACAATCTGTCCACTAAAATGTTCTCTAGGATTTGGTGAAATCTGGCAGGACAGGTATGTGCACAATGTGCTCTCAAGTCAGCAGGCTTTGAAGAGTTGCATTTTACAATATAGAGTAATATAGGAGAGGAGCTTTTGTATACTTGCAAATAGATTAGACTGCAGGAAATATGCAGGAGGTCTATGAAGCATACCTGCCAGATAAATTAGAGGTGGTCTTGATCTGAATCCAACCTGTCTTAAAGCTCAGCTCTGGGAATTTAGTTCAGATTTCTTTGATAAAATGGATCTTTAGCCTTTACAGTTCAATCTTTGATCCCCAAGACAGTCTTAAATGTGGGATTTTAGTTTTGACCCAGCCTATAAAGAAATTAATGACATTTTACCATAGGTTTCCAGCTCAGTTCCAGCTTGAGTAATTTGCAAGTCTGCTGGCACTATTTAGCCCACACAGACCATGAAGTCAACCGTAAGTAAGTCTAAGTTGATGGAAAAACAATATTGCTAGAAGAGAGTGACAGATGTTGATTATCACAAAATGTCTGTTTAAGCATTTTGTATGTATCCATTTCCTCTCTGCAAACACCTGAAATTTTTGTAGAAGTTACAAAGTAATTGTACTTAAAGATGTGGAATCGTCTGCTAAAGAAATTGTCAGAATACATATTGCAAAAAATGACTGCTGTCGTTATTACTGTTGCTGCTCAGGGGAGCTATTCAGATGCCTCATTTATTGGAGCTTAATAGATTAAAAGTCCAAATTGAGTCTCATGATATAAACCTAATCAAATTCTAATCTGCATAATTTTCCCATAAGCAGCAATGGGAAATTTGTTTAATTTATATTTCAGTAGTTGCCAATCATATGTTGGACGACATTCTTACTTTTATTTTTCAAAATATTTTAATTGATTACTTGCTATGATATCTGATTTTGCTCTTCCTTTTACACTAAGGAAAAATTTCCTTTTTTTGATGTAATGACATAAATGTAGAGTCTCACCTAACATGCCGATACATCATTTTTAATGGTGAGTTTTCCATTTTGATTCTAGTTATTGAATACATGTCTCTCTAAACTAGGTAATACAGCTTAATTTATTTGATAATTTTTATTCAGCATATTTTTGCCTGAGGTCTAAATATGCAGGGTTGATTAATGATTAAACTGAAAAGGGTTTGGCATCATTATATACTAAATCATTTTGGCTGCAAACCTGTGCTACAGTTAGATGCTACCAGAGTTGTTCCCTTGAAGCACCTAGTGTAGAAAACTATTAAATGGTAAGTAGAGAGTAGGAGCAATTATAAAATAAAGTTCGTAAAGAAAGTAACTAAAAAAAGGAAATTTGTTTACTATATAGAGAAATAGACTTCCCATTCAGGCAGTCTTGAAGGAAGTGCTACAGCTAGTAACTACGTATTGTCTTACTGAAAGGGAGAAAAGTAGCAAGGGGTGGACATCAAGGCTATGCTCTGCAAAGCTTTAGTAAAGAAAGGCCATTTGTTTTGGTAGTTTTGGATTGTGTAAGCTTGTGGTGAACCTTGGCAGAGCTAGGATTTGGGTAATTACCACTAAGGTTTTGTGAAGGGAAAAAAATTCCTACATAGCCAACAAAAATCCTAGGCAGTTTCAGGTGGACTTCATTTTTGGGGGGTGTGTATGATAGTGAAACTCAAAGTGGCACTTACACTGGGAAAAGATTTATATAAGTACCTGTGAGCAAACCCCTCTAAGTGATACATGATGCTGCCCTAGACTTAAAATATTACCCTCTTCTAATATATTATGCTGCTCACAATTGAAATGGAATCAATGTGGTGTGATTCAATGCTAGACCTCAAGATGATGAAACTCCAATCTTTCTCTTGATCTTTGTTTTCACAGCTTAATCCTACCTTGTTAGAGCAGCCCAAGAACCAGCAGACTTATAAATCATTTACACTTTCAGCACATGGGGCCACTCTAACTCATCCAGGAATGTATCTCACACTTTGGGGAGCGGAAGCTAACATTGATTCTGCTGCCCTGTGCTTCCATTAGAGCTTTGATTTGGACATTTTCACTATGGGTTTCTGTAATTCAGCAGTAAGGGAATGAAGGGACATTAGAAAAGAGCACTCAGTTGGCTTTGTTGGCATTGTTTCTCAGAGTTCAAAGCTCCAGGAATTGTTCCAGTCCCAAAGCATTGGAGGGATGCTAAAGTGGAGAAAGCTGTCCTTCTTCAGCCTCCACTCTCTGTAGATTTACCAAAGTTTGGGCCTGGAGTATCTCTGAAGATGCTGCAGTCTCTGAGAGAGCTGGGATCTTATGCAGTCACATCTGGTCTCCTGCATTCCTCTCCTTTTCCAGACCTTTAGTGATAATCTCCAAGAGATTATTAGATCTTCAGCACAAATCACAGTAAAAGTCAGAACTGAAGCCAGAATTTAGGATTTCCAGGATCTCAGGCCAAACTACAACTCTCTGTCTCAGACCACATGGGACACTGAAGCTAAAATTGTTTCTAAATTGAATGGCTGTAACAGATTCCCATGAATGTCAGCAGCTCTTTAGCTGCATGACTGCTGCTGAACTTTCCAGGTATACCCAAGGGGCTGTACTTTGGAGAATAACAGGTATAGTCTATCATTCAATTGAATTCACAGGAATATTAATGTCATTGTCAGCAAACAGTAGCAACGGGATATAACTGTGAGGTCCTTTTTGAGAATTATTTCTTTTTGGCTGGCTCTGCTTAATGAAAATGCTTGTCTCATATTTCTGCATGATAACTTGTCGGGGGCGTGTTTGGCAGTTCACCATTTATGTGTTATTCATATATATGCTCAAAGTATTATTGTTTCATATTCCTTAGGTGAACCAGAGGTAGCTAATAGTATATATGCTTTTTAAATTATATTTTTGTCCCATGGTATCTTTCCCTAAAATAGCATTATTTAAAGGGCACTATCAATTTACAAGGTATTTTAATAAGAAGGCCACAGCCTTTGGGTCTGCCACGTGGATTTTCAGTTTGGGAAAGTGTCTTCTGCCTGCATGGAGTTCCAGTTTAGTAAAACGTACATCTTTGAAAAGGAAGGGAGACAAAGAACAAGGGGGCACAGGAAAAGGGGAAGAGAAATATAAAGGATCCATTATGATCCTTAAGAAGATACCTTATAAATGTAGCATAAAAATCCATTTTGAGAATATGCCCATCTGTGTCTTGGTGGTCAGTGGAACAGGATCGTTGCATGTCCACAAGACAAACCTCCCTCTGCATTAAAACCCCAGTGTACCTTTATTGGTCCCCTCGGCAAACTTCAAGAATATATTTACTGCTATGGAGAGCAAACCGTCCTGCATTTTGTGGGGCATTATTCAGTCAAGTGAACTGCAAAGAAACAGAAATTAGTGGTTTATGGCCAGCACAATCTGCAGATCATTTTGCCATCGGGCCAATTGCTCCAACACATAAGCAGGACAAAAATGGTGATTTCAGTGGGAAGAAGGCATGTTTAGCCATGCCAACATTCCTTAATTTTGAAGTTCATCACGGTGCCACTGTGGCTCTCAGAATACCTGCACGTTACTGCTGAGCTACCACATTTAGTGCCTCCCTGGGAGGACCATGGGTCGGCCTGGCTCAAGAGGCACAGAGTTCATGAGCCCAGTGCTGCTCATCCCTTTGCAGGTGGTATTTTATAAGGGACAGTGAGGTTTTACAGCCACCTGGCCATGCTGAGCTCTGAGCAGAGGAGAACCTGCATCCCCAGTAACTTTTGGTAAAAAGAGCTTGCCTCCTGTTAGGGAGGAAGTTTTCCCAGTGTTCTCTTTCAACAAAGATGAGAACATCTTTGTGATTTTTGCCTCCGATGCAATCAATTGGTTTTTACCTACTCTGTGAGCAGTAGTGTCTTAGAGGGAGCTGGGAAATGCTCTTTGCTCAGAACCAAGACATTGAACCAGAGCTTTCTGCAGAGAACTGCAGGAGGCTCAGACTCCTCCATAGCAGGTGGCTGAGTTAGAGCATGGGAATCCCTGCCTCCCAAGGAGGGAGGGTGCTGCCAGCAGGGATGCAGTGACTGCTGACTGCCAGGCCTCACTGGTTTGGAGCAGGTCAGGAGCCCAAAACCTGTGTTCCTCTCAGAGCCATGATGTACTTAATCCACTGCTTGGCAGCGTCTTGTTTCAGAGACAGATGGGAGTGGGCTGTATCCTCAGTCTGATAAGGGAGACCTTATTGCTCTCTCCAACTACCTGAAAGGAGGCTGTAGTGAGGTAGGGGTTGGTCTCTTTTCCCTGGTAACAAGTGAAAGGACAAAAGGAAGTGGCCTCAAGTTGTGCCAGGGGAGTTTTAGATTGGATATTAGGGAAAATTTCTTCACTAAAAGGGTTGTCAAGCATTGGAGCAGGCTGCCCAGGGAAGTTTTGGAGTCACCATCCCTGGAGGCATTTAGGAGCCGTTTAGATGTGGCACTTAGTGACACGGTTTAGTAGTGGACTTGGTAGTGCTGGGTTAGTGGTTGGACTTGATGATTTTATAGGTCACTTCGAACCTGAATGTTTCTGTGGCTCTGTGTTGTGGGGATTATCACTATAACCAGTGGTGGTGGGTTGACAGTGACCGACAGCAGAGTCCCACAGTGAGAAAAAAGCTCATGGCCTGCAGTAAAGCCAGTTTAGTAAGTGAGGAAAACAAAAACCCAGAGAAGAGCTTAACTCAAGTGATACAAAGTCAAACGCTCACCCAGTACAGCAATTTAGACCGGATGAGGTGACTGCTGGAACTGATGTGATTGTGCTGTACCTTACCTCCTACCTGTTGGCAAAGAGAATTCCCTTCTCCAGGAGTCCCCCCACTGTCACTGCATTTCCTTCCACGGGACTGTG
This sequence comes from Pardalotus punctatus, assembly GCA_013400915.1. Lineage (NCBI taxonomy): Eukaryota > Metazoa > Chordata > Aves > Passeriformes > Pardalotidae > Pardalotus > Pardalotus punctatus. Next base: position 764,609 of record VZTX01022504.1, on the reverse strand, counting down.
CTCAGACTTGCACAGACATGTGAGTTTTACTGTACAGGCTGATCTGTTAAGCGATTGTAACCAGAGCTCCCTCAGTTGTTTGTTGAGCAAGGAGACACTGTGTTGGTAAGATCACCACTATCAACCCTGTTTTATGATTTTTATGAGCATTAATGGAACAAGGTTTGGGGACTGAAGGAGAAAATGGAATATGAAAAGGAAAATGAAAAGAGGCTGTAAGGAAAGCATGTCATTTCTAAATGAATGCTCTGTGCGGAGGAATTGAATCTTTTCACAGCTGAAAATGGATCTTAAATCTGATGCCTTAGCTTGTTTCAGCTTCTGTAATGAAATAGAGTTTTCCTAATACCCTGTGACCTGAATTTCTCCCTTCTTTATGGGTGCTGCTCCTTGACGTACAAACCTGTATTTTCTCAAGTCAGCATTTGATGATGGATGTCAAAATACAGGTCATGTATTATGCATATAGCATTACCGATTTAAGGTGTTTACTTGTCAAGTTGAAGAAATTCAAAAATGTCACATTCACTGAATCTGCACAGCTGTCACTTGTAGTTTTTCATGCCTTTAAATGAAAGTTCTGATAAAGCAGGTTAGTTTCCTGCACTTTTTTTTTTTTTTTTTTTTTTTTTCTTGTTCTCTCTTCTAGAGGAAAAAAATAAACAGCCTATGTATGGAAATTACTTTGTGACTTGGGAGCAGGAATATGTCTTGAAGGTGTTCGAGATCTTGTGGCTCCAAACATAAACACACAAAATCCCCAAATACACCAGTTTTCCTTTTCCTGAAAATATTCCAAGATTTTTATATTTCTTAAAAGTAAATTTCTGGACGTGTCTGAATTAGGTACGAGCAAGGAAATTTAATTAAAATATCAGATACTTCTCACGTCTTGCAGGATGGTAGGATGAAAAATATTAATGCATGAGTCTATTTTTCATTCAAGGAGAAAACAAAATCCCTTTAACATGCTTCCTGCATTTCAGACTGAATGCACTATGTGTGCAGTGTGCAATTACAGCGCTTCTGACAGTCTGTGTCTAACAAAAATGCCACATTTACTTCAATCTTCTGACACCATCCTAGGAAGACAAATATTCTAAGGGTTAGAGAGGTGGCTCCAAATGGGCTTCGGTGGAGAGTGTGCATGTGCGTGGCTCTGTGTGTGCGCACATTGCACTGGAAGGGAGGCAAGAAGAACTTACACATTTAGATGACTTGTGCTGACTTACTTCAATTTGCTTTTAACTGGTGGGGCAATACTGATGGGCTCCTTCCATCTGAAGGGCCTGATGCACTAAAAGGTAGATTGGGAAGTGAATCCTGAGGCTGAGGGAAGACAGGCTGCAGGAAAATGGGAGGAGCAGAGCCTCTAGGGGTACCCCCAGCAGTATGACCCTGAGAGTGCATGAGAACAATATTAGTTTTATTTACGTTTAGATAAGTGAGCGTGAAAAGTCTTGCTGTTGCCATTTTGATTGTAGTTCAGCCGAGGACCCAGCTGGGCCTGCCACCTTAACTGTTCAAGGAGTCTACAGCTACTTGAGCTTTTTCTGATGTGACAAAGGCCATATCTTGCATCTCCTAACAGAATGCAAGACTTAAAACACTGGGTCCTGCTGCAGAAGGAGGTGTAACACTAATACCCACCTGTCCTCAGATAGGATTTCCTCCCTTTGGAGTCCCACTTTAATTTTCCTGCTGTGGTGAGTGTCAGTGTTCCCTGTAACTTACGAGGTGGTGACTGAAGGATCTCTGTCGGACTCCCTTGGTGAGCCTGAGGAATCTCAGGCTCTGCCATGACGAGGTAAACATTCAAAGAGCCAAAACAGCTCTCAGTCATAGTGCCAGATACAAGGAAACATCTGCAAACTGAAACTGCTGGGACTGCAACTCACTGTCACCAAGCTGGTCTTCCTGAGTTCAGCACAGCAGGGGGCATTAAATGACTGTTAACATTTCTGGTTGCCCCTAAGAAATCTGCTTTGTAAAGATTTTCTATCCACTGATAATGTTAGATAGAATTGTGTTACTGACTTAGGCTTGTCTATGACAATATTTTTGTCTTGCAAGCCTGTTGAAGATACCATATCCACCTCTTTTCTCCTGAGGAGTTTGTTCACAGACTGTTCACTCCCTTTTTAAGCTATCCTGTCTGTACAATCACTATGTTGCATCTAGTTTTCTTGTGATAGTCAGAAGGAAATTCATGCCAGTTCATTCTGCAAAGCTAAGAAAGTCTCTTCCCAGTGATTCTAGTTTTATTACTTGTATATTCTATATGGGATACAGATAAAACATAAGGATAGATGAATGAAAAGAGAAAATTAAATCCCTTAAATCAAGAAGCCCAGATCTAATGGTCCTTGTAGTTTAGGGGCAGTGTAAGGGTGATGTAATTATTGCTGAAAAAGAACCATATATCCTTAAGATGATATAAAACCAGTATGATATGCTAACAACTATAATTTTGTTTAGAGATTTCCTGATTTGTAAATTGGCCCTCAAATTGAAGAAAGATAAGGTAGTTCATATCATATCATATCATATCATATCATATCATATCATCATATCATATATCATCTTCTCCTGAATTCAGTAACAGGTGAATTTATCAAAGAATTTAATTGAGTGAAACAGTTTCCACACTGCAAGAAGAGAGTGAAGTTAACTGAGGAATTCATTCAGCTGTGATTAGTGTAGAATAAGTATATGGAGAATTCAGAACTACTGATAGGGGATCAATAGTGTGTCTCTGGATGTCAGGTGTGAAACTCTTGGGAATAATACAGCAAAAAGAAAAATAATGCCTTTTTTTTAAAAGTGTGGTTTAAAGCTCAATCCTATTCCTAGCAGACAAACATTTGCCTAAAAATGTTGCCTCGACGTTGGTCTCCATGAAACCATAAAGTCAATTTCTAGCTTCACCATCACTTCTGCAATGCCATTAAATGAGCATTCCCATGGTTTCTGCAGCTTTACTGGACAAGGGAGATGGAATGCATTAGCCTCAATGGTGAATTTTCAGTCCGGCTGTTGCATGGGTTTTGTATACGTATTTTTCAGTACTTAAAATCAAACTCCAAAAGGTTTTGCGTGGGTATTTTTTGTTTGAAGAAAAAAAGATAAAAAATGCCCAATGTCAAGAGCTCCTTTTCAAACTGTAGCTAATCTGGTGGAAAACAGTCTTTTTCAAAGATGAATGTTCCTGGTCTTCAGGTTTAGTTTTCGCTGTGAGTGCCTTCCAACGTTTCCCCTCCTACCTTTGTTTCCTTCATGTCATCGCTCCAGTTCTTTTCAAGCAATCCTCTAACATCCCATTTAAAAACCTGCATCTTTTTCCTTCCGTTCTATCTTTTTGTCTGTTAGAATGGACCCTTCCATCCCAGTATTCCTACAATTGTAATCCTCATAGAAATGCATATTATAAATGGTACACGTGACAATTACAAAAACCCTACCACGTGCGGGTGGTGTCGCTCCTGGAAAACAGTTACATAATTTTAAGTCTTGATTTCTGAGCAAACCTAAAACTGGCTAATGGAAGCAATTTGCTTCTCATGGATGTACTACCATTTACAAACAGTGCTCTTTAAAGTTTTAATTGCTGTTTAAGGAAAGGTGTTTGTTTCAGGATTTTTTTGTGTAGTTTGTCCTCTGTAAACTTTCTCTGTTTTTCTCTCTTTGCCTTTTTTTTTTTTT